>ONZH01030079.1:0-16661 GCA_900303285.1 Rhinella marina | reverse complement strand
AATACGGGGGTGAAGAAAGGGTCGAAGTTCCGTCCAAGGGTCAGGGTCAAACAGCAAATCAAACACAAGGTCGCTCAAGCTCTGATCAAAGTTGTAACGCTAATCACAGGCGATTAGGGAGGACAACTAGTGGCTTTAAATAGCTCTCCACTGGGTCATGTGACGGGGCCAGCGTTACATGACCTCATTTGCATACTGAGCGCTGGCTAAACGTGACCAGCGCTCAAATATGTACCAAATTTGGTCATGCGGCGTGGCCAGCGCCACATGACCCAAAACCAGTTATAAAAGTATATAATAAATGTTCTGAGCGCTGGTAGTCCCGACCAGCGCTCAGATGTCCCCGCCTGCTCGTTTACTAGAGGGGCGGGGAGGACGCTGTATCAGTGCGCGCGCCGGGCCCTCTCCTGTGAGTGTCGTCATGGAGACGAGGACGCTTCCTGCGTCCTCGCTCCAGTGCACTCCTGGGAGACCGGCGGAGCGGCAGAGGGGAAGCGCGCCGCCGGCTCCCCGTTACAACAACCTTACATTGTGGGTCAGTATGATTGTGGTGATACCAAATATAGTTCCTTCGTATTATGTTTTACTACTTCAAAAAATAAAAACCTTAATTTTGTTTAATATTAAAATATTTTCTGACAGCCATAACTTTTTTTTCCCATCTACAAAGCTGTGCGAGGGCTTGGTATGCCGATTTTCTCATCCTCCTTTATGGTAGGCCCATCTGCAAGAGTAGCTGTCTGGTTCTTCTCATAGTCTGCAGCTTGCTTCTTGCTAACATTGCCTCCTGCTGCCTATAGGGCGAGCTCACTCCTTCTGGCTATTAAAGGCAAGCTGGCACACCTCTATATCCACCAGACAATGGGTAGTTACTAGAGGTTCACTTTCATTCTTTGGATTTCTTGTGTACCGACCTCTGCCTGTGTTCTAAACTTTGAACCTTCTCTGCCAGACCTAACCCTTACCTGATCTTCATCTTGACCTTGAGCTGCCTGCCCTGACCTTGGACTTCTTTCTGGACTTTGATGTACTCTGCCTGCCACTACTGCTGGCTGATACTAACTAAGGTTTCCCTGCCCTTTTGGTGATATGCAGCTGTATCTCTTGGTTCAGCAGTGAATGAAACAGAGACTATTCCAGGTGGTAGTGGCACAGTGGTTCCCTGCAGTGGAGTCCAGATCCTGGTATAGGAGCTAAAGGGTGAAGACCAGGAGACTGCCTGGATAATACCCTTCGGAGTACCCCCTCGTCAAATATGACCTTTTCTCTCAGCTCAAACTACTCCAATACGTTTGGTCCAAGATGATTACCTTTGAAAAAGAAATATTTGCATTAATCCACCATGCCCAGTTTAAGCTATATGTGTTTGTGCAAGAACGTATTGAATATATATATATACACTCACCGGCCACTTTATTAGGTACACCATGCTAGTAACGGGTTGGACCCCCTTTTGCCTTCAGAACTGCCTCAATTCTTCGTGGCATAGATTCAACAAGGTGCTGGAAGCATTCCTCAGAGATTTTGGTCCATATTGACATGATGGCATCACACAGTTGCCGCAGATTTGTCGGCTGCACATCCATGATGCGAATCTCCCGTTCCACCACATCCCAAAGATGCTCTATTGGATTGAGATCTGGTGACTGTGGAGGCCATTTGAGTACAGTGAACTCATTGTCATGTTCAAGAAACCAGTCTGAGATGATTCCAGCTTTATGACATGGCGCATTATCCTGCTGAAAGTAGCCATCAGATGTTGGGTACATTGTGGTCATAAAGGGATGGACATGGTCAGCAACAATACTCAGGTAGGCTGTGGCGTTGCAACGATGCTCAATTGATACCAAGGGGCCCAAAGAGTGCCAAGAAAATATTCCCCACACCATGACACCACCACCACCAGCTTGAACCGTTGATACAAGGCAGGATGGATCCATGCTTTCATGTTGTTGACGCCCAAATTCTGACCCTACCATCCGAATGTCGCAGCAGAAATCGAGACTCATCAGACCAGGCAACGTTTTTTCCAATCTTCTACTGTCCAATTTCGATGAGCTTGTGCAAATTGTAGCCTCAGTTTCCTGTTCTTAGCTGAAAGGAGTGGCACCCGGTGTGGTCTTCTGCTGCTGTAGCCCATCTGCCTCAAAGTTCGACGTACTGTGCGTTCAGAGATGCTCTTCTGCCTACCTTGGTTGTAACGGGTGGCAATTTGAGTCACTGTTGCCTTTCTATCAGCTGGAACCAGTCTGCCCATTCTCCTCTGACCTCTGGCATCAACAAGGCATTTCCGCCCACAGAAACTGCCGCTCACTGGATGTTTTTTCTTTTTCGGACCATTCTCTGTAAACCCTAGAGATGGTTGTGCGTGAAAATCCCAGTAGATCAGCAGTTTCTGAAATACTCAGACCAGCCCTTCTGGCACCAACAACCATGCCACGTTCAAAGGCACTCAAATCACCTTTCTTCCCCATACTGATGCTCGGTTTGAACTGCAGGAGATTGTCTTGACCATGTCTACATGCCTAAATGCACTGAGTTGCCGCCATGTGATTGGCTCAGTGGCGTAGCTACCGGGGGGGCAGGGGGGGGCGACGGCTCCGGGCCCAGTGACTCAGGGGGGGCCCCAGCAAGGATGACCTTGCCTTCTATCAGGCGAATACAAGTGAGCGCTTCCATTATGGAAGCGCTCACTTGTATTTAGGGACCCCATCAGACCTCAGATCAGCCCACCCAGCCACATAGGATTAAAATAAAAAACTTTACTTACCTGTTCTGCGCTGCGGCTGCCCTCCGGTCCGCGCTCTGCTCTCTTCCCTGGCGGTGCGCACTATGACCTGACGCTGCACGCAGCGTCAGGTCATAGTGTGCGCGGGCCAGGGAAGAGAGCGGAGCGCGGACCGGAGGGCAGCCGCAGCGCAGAACAGGTAAGTAAAGTTTTTTATTTTAATCCTATGTGGCTGGGTGGGCTGATCTGAGGTCTGATAGGGGCACAGTAGGCTGATATGAGGTCTGATGGGGGCACAGTCTGCTGATATTGAGGTCTGATGGGGGCACAGTCTGCTGATCTGAGGTCTGATGGGGGCACAATACGCTGATCTGAGGTCTGATAGGGGCACAGTAGGCTGATATGAGGTCTGATGGGGGCACAGTCTGCTGATATGAGGTCTGATGGGGGCACAATATGCTGATCTGAGGTCTGATAGAGGCACAGTAGGCTGATATGAGGTCTGATGGGGGCACAGTCTGCTGATATGAGGTCTGATGGGGGCACAGTCTGCTGATATGAGGTCTGATGGGGGCACAGTCTGCTGATCTGAGGTCTGATGGGGGCACAATACGCTGATCTGAGGTCTGATAGGGGCACAGTAGGCTGATATGAGGTCTGATGGGGGCACAGTCTGCTGATATGAGGTCTGATGGGGGCACAATATGCTGATCTGAGGTCTGATAGAGGCACAGTAGGCTGATATGAGGTCTGATGGGGGCACAGTCTGCTGATCTGAGGTCTGATGGGGGCACAATACGCTGATCTGAGGTCTGATAGGGGCACAGTAGGCTGATATGAGGTCTGATGGGGGCACAGTCTGCTGATATGAGGTCTGATGGGGGCACAATACGCTGATCTGAGGTCTGATGGGAGCACATTAAGCTGATCTGAGGTCTGATGGGGCACAATACGCTGATGTGAGGTCTGATGGGGGGCACAATACGCTGATCTGAGGTCTGATGGGGGCACAATACGCTGATCTGAGGTCTGGTGGGGGGCACAATACGCTGATCTGAGGTCTGATGGGGGCACAGTAGGCTGATGTGAGGTCTGATGGGGGCACATTCTGCTGATCTGAGGTCTGATGGGGGCACAGTACGCTGATCTGAGGTCTGATTGGGCACAATACGCTGATCTGAGGTCTGATGGGGCACAATACGCTGATCTGAGGTCTGATGGGGGCACAGTACGCTGATCTGAGGTCTGATGGGGGCACAGTACGCTGATCTGAGGTCTGATGGGGGCACAGTACGCTGATCTGAGGTCTGATGGGGCACAATACGCTGATCTGAGGTCTGATGGGGGCACATTCTGCTGATCTGAGGTCTGATGGGGGCACAATATGCTGATCTGAGGTCTGATGTGGCACAATACGCTGATCTGAGGTCTGATGGGGGCACATTCTGTTGATCGGAGGTCTGATGGGGGCACAATACGCTGATCTGAGGTCTGATGGGGGCACAGTAGGCTGATGTGAGGACTAATGGGGGCACATTCTGCTGATCTGAGGTCTGATGGGGTACAATACGCTGATCTGAGGTCTGATGGGGCACAATACGCTGATGTGAGGTCTGATGGGGGCACAGTAGGCTGATGTGAGGTCTGATGGGGCACAATACGCTGATCTGAGGTCTGATGGGGGCACAGTAGGCTGATGTGAGGTCTGATGGGGGCATATTCTGCTGATCTGAGGTCTGATGGGGCACAATACGCTGATCTGAGGTCTGGTGGGGCACAATACACTGATCTGAGGTCTGATGGGGGGCACATTCTGATGATCTGAGGTCTGATGGGGGCAGGGGACTGTTAGTTTAGTGATGTAAAAACTGTGGACAGGTTTCCTTTAACATAGGAGTCCTCTTGTTTTTTACTCCTATTACTCCTATATTTCACTGCATTATGTGGTAGAGTATTTAGAGTAGGGTATGTAGAAAGTCTATTGTACTGTACTTAGCAGCATAGATGATCTAGCAGTTTATATAGTAATCTTTCTAATACAATATTATAACCACAACTAGTAGTATGTGCCTGTGAAGTTGGAAACGTGCGTTTGGGAAGCCAAGTGGGGGGCCCACTCAAGTATGTTTCGCCCCCCCTGTGCTGAACCTCTAGCTACGCCTCTGGATTGGCTGATTAGAAATTAAGTGTTAACGAGCAGTTGGACAGGTGTACCTAATAAAGTGGCCGGTGAGTGTATATATATATATATATATATATATATATATATATATATATATATAGTGAGAAATAGGAAACCTTAGCTAAATTTATTGACAGCCAAAGGTGGACATATAATTGGGATTTTTCTGTTTTACGTAGATAGCAGATATTCCTTTGAGGGGTTGTGGACTTACAATAGCATTCAAAATGCCATGTTATCTGGAAGGTAAACCTTGTAGTCCCTCCATCATTTCCTTTCCGTCATAAATAACTTCCATTTGTAAAACAAATGAGTAGAATTATTTTACCATTAAACAGAAATAGGGGTTAACAAATAGGATCATGTTTTATGCGTAATGGCTGCGGATCAAGACACATGAAATGACAAGAAAGATGAGATGGATGGATTTTATTAGAAAAGTTCTTTTTAACCTCTAGTAACGGAGTTCACCTTTAAGAATTCTTTCCAGATAGGTGGTTGCTTGGGAACCTGGGCATGGCATGATGATTTAATGAAAGCTTTACTTTCGCAAATATAAGGCCCAATATTATGATTAGAATTTAAGGAAATTGTGAGGACAGAGATCAGTAAGGAGCACAGTGTCACCCACCAGGTTCTCTTGGGACATGAGTTGTCATATTGATAATCTGATTCTCCAGTGAATGCTTTTGTCTGAGGGATGCCTATATATAAGTCTCTTATTGAAGTCATATGTCAAGCTGGAGTGACATGCATGAAATACAATGAAAGGCAAAGATAAGAGTGCGATAAAAATAAGAATCAGCTCAGTATGTGAAAGGACAATGAATGGGAGCACACGCATAACCTGAAGGCATGGGAAATATGATTATAAAAGTGACAGATTGAATTATGTTTTATATAAGAAATGTGTTGAAGGCGTTGTCAAAATGTCAAAATAACTTGCCAAAATTGGGAGTTTTGTAGTTAAAGAGCATAGAAAAAGTTAAACATCATCAAGACCCAATGGATAAAAGATATATATTCCATTACAGGTGTTGTGTAACCTCAGACTTTGATGGCATATCTCCTCTGAGACCTGCACCTATTTCCAGAATCTCCAAAATTGGAGAGCCCACCACGCATGTGTAACATGCTCTCCATTCATTTCTATAGGAGTTCTGGAAATATCTGAGTGAGCATGCTTGGTTATTTTAAGAACTCCCATAGAAATCAATGAAGTACGTTCCAAATAACAACAACCACCGCTTCTTTCACTTGCATGGCACTGCTGGAGATAGCTATTTTCAGCAATCCTATAGAAATGAATGGAGGTCAGCTGCACAAGTGTGGCTTCTCTCCCGTTCTGGAGAAAGGTGTGGGTCCCGCACATATATGACATTGTTGACATATGCCACCAATGTCTAAGATGATACAACCCCTTTAAACAGTTCACAGTGGTGCAGGTCTTTTATCAACAGGTAATTATGATTACTTTGTATTTCAATAAAGCAAATATTTGGATGTGTATTATCATGGAGATCCAGGCTGTCATTCTGCAATAACCATATTTTCTGTGCACCCTGTTAAATATGAATTCATGTACATTGGGAATTCACAAAGTAGTCGTACAATATAATTTCTCACTCAAAGGGGTTCTCCAGAAAAAATTAAAAAACCTAAATATTACTTTATTATATATTCCCAAATACCTTTCATTATTTATAGTGGCTCGTTTTGTCTAGAGTGCAATCATCAGGAGAAATAATATGGCTGCCGTACTATTAGTACACACAAAACCTTTCCTAATCACACAGCAGCACAAGTTACTTCAGAATACTGAGGTAAAGAGCTGCCTCATCCTCCATTCTGCTCTGCTTGTCAGGGATTATGATCCTGCATACAGTTTTACTTTACCAGAATACCCCGTTAAGGATATGCCATCTTAAAAAAAAATGGAAAACTTATTTAAAGGGTTATTCCCATCTTGACATTTATGGAATATCCACAGGATATGCCAGAAATCCCTTATAGTTGTGGGTTCCACATCAGCAACCTGCACTGATCTTAAGAACATGCCCTGTCTTCAGCTGCTGGAAATGGAAAGGTGTATGTGTGCACACCATTGTTGTTTAGTGTCCTCCTGGTAGTGAACTCATGACCATTAACATTACCTAAGGTGAGAAAGGCCTTTAGTTGATTAGAGATTACCTTGGGTTCCATTATGACCTTGCAGACAATTACACACCTTGCATTTGTCGTCATGTTTGCTGGTTGACCACTCATGGGACCACTCACAGCTCGTTCATTGAATGAAATGATCGTTCACGCAGGCAAATAAATTATTGGTTTTGGGCAGCAGATTGTGCTGTCTAGATAGCGACCTGCTGCCCAGAAACAATGCACTTGTATGAGAATGAGTGATTACAATAGAGATCCGTAGTTCTCATACTGTGGAGGTGATGCAGCATTTCACAACCACTGAACAAGTAGCCGACTGTTGGGAAGGAATCCTTCCTTCCCGATAATCGTCTTTAACTCAGCACGTGTAAATGCACCTTAAATATGTGAAAGCCATCCAATTCTGATGTCACAGAAAGCTGATTATATTACAGATATAATTGATATAAAGCTTTGGAGCACATAATCATACTTCTTATAATAATAACTGGCATGGTTGTCATCTTTTATACTGAAAACCCTCATACCTCAGCCGTAATACGTAATACCGTGTTTTATTTCCCATAGACTTTTCCTTTGAAAGCCTCACAGAAAGTCTCAGAGCCAGAGGGTATATGAGAACTCCTGACTTAAATACTGTTGTTAAAAAGATAATGAGCAAATTCCCATAGCAATTTTCTAAATTATCGAGAGAGTGTTTGAAAAAAAAAAACAACGTTTTCTTCACTTCGGATAATGCCGTACGTTGTGAGGGTCGGAAGCAGTTCTCAACTGTTTTGTTACATGGTCATTGTTCAAATGATTTACATTTCCTCAAGACACAAAGAAACAAGAATCTATCTTCAAAAACATATTGACTTTGGCAAATATATTATCTTTCACGATTTTTTCAGTAGAGTTTACAATGTATCCTCAGGCTCATTTACTACAAAGGTTCACAGTTTAGTTTTTGTTACCTCTATTTTGTTCCAGCCATCACTAGTTTAGAAAAGCAGCAGTGGAGGGAACATGCATTGAGATAATATTTGTGTAAAACTAGACATTACTGGAACCCGAATAAATGAATGTTACAAAAGAGCGCAAAATCACCTACACAATAGATGCACGTCTTCTGGTAGAAATAAAAATGGTCACATCACACAGTGGAAGCAGACTCTAATTAATTCCACTGTCTGTATATGGAGTGATTGATTGATGGCTGTGTTCTGGAGGATGGGGAAAGGTTATCAAAGTGAAAATCAGCAGCATGAATATTCAGCTACATACCACACAATGACCTCTGTGTGTAACTCTAATTATATGTACCATGAGGTGAAATAGGTCATGTTCCATGGTATGCAGTAAAAAGTAAAAAAAAAATACTATTATAATTCTCTCTATCTAGCTATCTATCTACATACACAGGTAGTATCAGCACTAAACAGTTTCTTCCCGGACCTTCTATCTCCTTCACCCTTCCCATGTACATTGTAAGACCTTGTAGAAGGGTCCTCTCTCTTTGTATCAGTCTGTCACTCAATTTCTTAATTTTTATTGTGTTTGTATGGTATTACATTTGTAAACCCCTTTTTCATATTTAGTGTCCAAGAATTATTGTCATTTTAAAATTAATAATAATAGTAATATTAGGCAATCTGGGCGGATGTCTTGGTCCACTTGTAGTGGCCCATGACAATCTAGATTCTAGAGAATTAATTCATCTCATCAATGAGAGTTATTTCCTGAGAGGGGCTATCCCTGCTGCTGAAGAAGCTCCCCGCTGCCCGATTGAAAGGGCCAGACATTTTGCCCAGTCCGAGTAGCGACGCAAGCACAGTGGCTCTGCTTCTGCTACTGGAGCAGTGACTGTGCATGTGCCACAGATGAAGAACTCTTGTTGATAACATGAACTGATTGTTACAAATGGTGGTGGCACCGATCAATTTACAGTATATAACATGTCTACCACTTTGAAGATGCAAAGTATTTTTTAGTGTGAAACAAACCATAATAAAGGTAAAAAAAACAGAGGACTTTCATGTGCATAAGTATTAGAGATGAGCGAATCATTGAAAAAATTATTTGCCGAACATTCGCCGAACTTTTCCTAAAATTCGTGTATTTGACGAATAGATTCGTTGTATTTGCGTACAAAATATATGTTATTATGTGCTATTAGCGAACATTCGCTCAGTAATAATGATCGTTCATTTACAAAATGTACGCAACTTCTTAAAAGACGTACGCATGAGCGTACAAATAGCTTACAAATCTCAGCGTACTATTGTCTAAGCAATTACGTAATACGCAGGCACGTACGAGGAGAGGCCGCGGCATGCACTCCTCAGAGGCAGAGCGAATATTCGAGATACATATATGGTAAATAGTGCAAATACATTATTATAAGTATAATATAAACATTTTAAATATCACCTACCTAGTATGCTCACGGACATGTTTAAGTCTCTTTTCTTCTGACGCTTGTCATAGAACTGAAGCAGAGTCCCAAACTCAGTCGCAATTTGTAATCCACATAGGCAAAATTGTAATCCAAGTGGGTAAAAAAATAGCAGCAAAGGTTCCCTTTAAAAAATCCTCTTTCGAGGGGCTCCCCAAATAACCTGAAAAGGGGGAAAAAAGGGATGAGGCGCACGTATGCGCAACTTGGATAAAAAAACTTTTTTTTGATGGGGGAGTCCTAACAATCCATGGCCATCTGGGTGAGGACAAACGCGAGGCAACAAAACTAAAACCAAGGGCCAACTAGTGCCCACCCTTCAGGGTAAGTCCATGTTGTGGCTCCCATAAAAACTGCTGGAATTACTTAAAGGCCAGCAGGTCCTCCTCACTGCTGCTGGAGCTAGAGGCCATGAGAGGGCGCTCCTGCCTCATCATGAAAGCGGCCCTGGCTGCGGCAGCAGACCCCCGCCGACCTCTCAAGGATGGTCTTCTTGGTGACTGGGCTGTCACACTGGCAAAGGCAGTGGTAACTTTGACCCTGCCCATCACTCTGTAGTGGCCAGATCCTCCTGCCGGCATACCAGGTGACAGAATCTCCGGCTGTAACGGTCTTCCACGAGCGGCGGACTGTGCGGCCTGCAACTGCCATGGGCATGGCAGTTGGTAGTGGTACTGTACCACAGTTGGATGGTACACGAAAGTGTTCGTGGTCATCTGTCCCACATGAAGGATTGGTGGTATCGGTGGCGGCAAATCAGGAATCAGGGGTTCTGGCTGATCCTGACCTTGGGATTTCTCTTCAAATCTCAAGGTCACAAGCCTCTTCTGCGGCCTGGGCCTCCTCACTCCAGTCTTCCGGGGGCGCTGCAGGAGTAGGTGGTCGCTTTAAGATTTTCACCACAGTAGCAAAGGGGCCTTGGAGGCTCTTCATGGGGGTATACTCCACGTAATCCCCTGCGTGGAGATTGTGGCGTACGGGCGGAAGATATAGCCGCTTAACCGAATGGTGGTTAACATGTAATTCCTCCGCCGTCTCCTCATCGCCGATGAAACCGACTCCCCGCTCCACGTTGAACCAAATAACGGTTCCCCTTTGGCGCTCCAGCTTAGGGTCACCGGACCGTGGGTGCTCCAAAACTTGCACCACCCACTCCTCCACCAGCTTTTTATATTCCCAGAGGGTCTGGGCGTTCTGGGTGACAGCCTCAGGGACCATCAAATTCTGGCGTAAGGAGTAGTCCTTGCGCGGCGGAGTGGGAACTCCTGCCGCCTCCGCCTTGTCAGCCAGTGGAGTCACCACCTCAGCAGGCACCTCATCCGACTTCCTGTTGAGTTGTGAGAGATAGATCTCCGGTTCCTTCTCCTCATAGGGGTCGTCTGCCCACAACATGCTTCCCCAGTCAGGACCTCGCTGTCTCGCCACCATCTTACTCTGCTGACTTGCCATGTCTTCCTCGCATGCAGGAGAAGTGGGCGGAACTACCAGGGAGGAGTCTGCATCGCTGAATAGAATTCGTACGCAACAGCGTGTAGAGTAACTACCAGGGAGGAGTCTCTATACAACAGCGTATAGAGTAACTAAATTATACGTAGAATAGCGTATAATTTAGCTGACAAACTATGTAGCGATGCGTACAAAAGCAAAGTGAATCGCCTAATATTCGGATTCGCTTCGCAGCTGAAAAATCCCAAGATTCGATACGAATCAACGAATCGACTAATCGCTTCGCTCATCTCTAATAAGTATTCACCTCCCGAAAGTCAATAAATGGTTGGTGGAGCCCCTTTTTAATTTACAGATGGAAGTCTCTTGGGGAATGTCGCCTTCAAGTCAGATGGGTTGTGTTAGTGTATAGCAGTCTTCAGTTCATGCCACAGATTCTCAATTGGATTGAACTCTGGACTTGACCTTTCCAACCATTTCCTTTGTAACCACTCCAGTGTAGTTTTATCAGTATGTTTAGGGCAACTGTCCTGCTGGAAGGTGAACCTCCATCCCAGTCTCAAATCTTTTGCAGATTGAGGCAAGGTTTTCCTCAAGAATTGCTGTATGTTTACTGCCATACATCTTTCCTTCAGTCCATAGCAGTATTCCAGTCCCTACCAGTGAATATCTTCCCCACAACATGATGCTGACACTACTATGCTTCACTGTGGGAATGGTGATCTTGGAGTGAAGGGAAGTGTTGGGTTTGCATCACACAGGATTTCCTATGATGGCCAAAGAGTTCAATTTTAGTTTCTTCTGATCAGTGAGCTCCAAATATATTTTCTTAAGGTTTAGGCCCCATTCACACGACCGTGTGAATGGGGCCGTATCTATTCCGCAATATTGCGGAATAGATGCGGCCCCATCCACCTCTATGGGAGCGGGGAGCCGCCACACGGAGCTAGCTCTGTGCCATGGCTCATATGAAGCATGTCCTATACTTGTCCGCATGCACGGACAAGTATAGGCACTTTGAATGGGGTGTCCAGCCATGTGTGCCGAGCGGTGCGGAACACACGCCGGGCGACCCCCGTAATATGCGGACCCGCAATAATATGGCCGTCTGAATTGGGCCTTACTTTGCTTAATGTTTTTTCTTCTTGAGGCTCTTTCACAAATCTTTACTCTGTTTAGGGTGTAGCTTATGATGGTCCTATGTACAGATGCTTCCATCTCTGCTGTGGATCTTTGGATCTCCTTCATTGTTATCATTGGTGTTTTTGTTGAATGTCTGATTAATGCTCTTCTTGCCTGATCTGTGAAATTTGGTGGGTGGCCCCTTTTAGTCAGGTTTGTAGTTGTGCCATACTCTTTCCAGTTTATTATAATGGATTCAATTGTGCTCCATAGGATGTTCAAAGTTTGGAATATTTTTATAACTCAACCCTGATGTAAACTTCTCAACAACGTTATCTCAGACCCAACCTGATTCAACTAATTGTGTGATTTTGGAAGTTAATTGGTTGGGCAAAACTTATTTAGGGGTTTTATTTAGGTAGTGAATACATATGCACTCAAACTTTTCAGCTATTTACTTTAGCTTTAGAGATGAGAACATTTCCCAAAATTCTCTCTTACTCCTACTCCACCAAAACATGTTTCAAGAAATTCTGATTCAACATTTCCGAATTTCAATTTTAATGAATTGATTTGCAAATTCCTAATTAGCTTCTATTCTGTCTTTACAATACAGGTTCCTCCAGTTTTTGGTGCTCCTAAATACTAGAAGAACTTCGAACTGATCAAAGTCTACAGTTATAAATTCAGGTATGTATGTATATATATATATATATATATATATATATATATATATATATATATATTATAGTTAAGTCTGAGTGTGTCACCCATGAAATATCAGAGGGAAGATTTCTTCTTTTATGAAACATAATTCATATTTTGGATTATTTCTCTAAAAACATTAATCTTCCATACTGTAATAATTTTCAACTTTTTATTCCTTCATCTAATTTGCGCCCTTGTCGTCTATTTTAATCATCCTGCTTCATCTTTTAGACTGGCAGGCTGTGTGCTTCTGTAATAAATGTAATTCATTTTCATCTTTGGACTTGTAACCAAATCTTTTCACAAGTCGGGCATGCAAGTGATGGTGATAAACAATCCGTATGAATTCTCTGAGATAACCACTTTAAAATGTAATGAATTTGTTACCCTGAGTTTGGCCCACACATTAATTTCTTGTTCAATTAGATAACATTACGACGTAAATATGTATAAATGTGTATAATACATGAAATTGTGGGTCATAACAATGATAAATGGAGGGAACATTATACTTATATTGGATGGCACTATGGCAATATGGCAAACTGCCCTGAAGAGTTGGGGATGTGGGGCCAATTGTAACCCAGTGTGTTATCGGCATGGGTTTTGTTTATTAGCCGCATAATTGCTTCTGATTTAGGCTAGGTTCTCCAAGTTCCTCATATTTATTTTCATTCTCATATTCTCTTATATCATCCAGATATGACAAAATGTTAATTGGATTACTGACTGTACACAGCTGTAAAATCTGGCACCTGTAAGAAAAAAACATCATTAGCATTATTATTATTTTTCTACCACAGTAACATTTAATGTAGCAATATTATGACCTGATTTTCAAATTAACAGTCCAGTTGTGCTATGCCGTCGTTGGCATATCTGCCATTAACACAAACTAGTTTTTGTAGAAATAGAAACAATACGGGGGCTTCTGTCTCTCAAATTCCCTATTTTGTACTTTCACACATAGGTATTTTCTGGAGTTTTTCTGCGCTTTTGTGGGGGTTTTTTTGCACTGTTTTGGTAGCATTTTATGAAATGCAAGACATGCAAGCATTTTGTTTATATTGATGTTTTTGTTCGTTAGGTGTTTTTTTGTCATTAGTGCTTCTTTTTTTAAAACACAGCATGCTGCATCCATTGACATCTTTGCAGGAGTTTTAACAAAACATTCTCTGTAGGAGAAAAACGTCATGAAGAAAAGCTAGTAAGGCATACTGGGGTAAATATCAACTGGTGTAAAGGAAAGCTGTTTTATTTGCCCATAACAAACAATCAGATTCTACCTTTCATTTCTCTTTTCATTTCTACCTTTCAGTTATTCTGGAGTTTTTCACAGGAAAAAAAAATCCAGAGGCAAATACATGTGTGTTGGTACATATGGGGAGCTTTCACACGTATGTTTTTGATGGCATTTTTCTACACTCTTGTGTTTTTAGTAGCATTTTTGCCTCTGAATTTTTTGCTGTAAAAATCCAGGTGTTTGCTGAAGGTCTATGTGAACTACGAAATGCATGGCATACAGTACAAGTTTTTTCTTTTGCTACTGGCATTTTTGTTTATTAGGTTGCATTTTTTTCTGTGTTTCATGCTTTTTTTTGAAAATGCATAATGCTGTAGATGTTGAAGTTTTAGCAGGCATTTTGAATACTAATGGTAAGACATAAGGTGTGCAAAAAACTGCAGAAAAACCACCACTAGAATTTGGTAAAACCCGCAGGTGGCCAAAGAAACACATGTATTATTTTAGTGTTAAAGAAAACATGATTGCCAAATTCATATGTGTATAGACTCTAAGAAAAACTGAAAATATTCTGATAGTGAAGAGCCTTAGACTTCATGATTCTCATGCAGGGCCTACAACTACACATTAAAAATTAAATAAAAACTTAAAAACATGAATCTATTATTTGTTAGATCGAAGCATGTACTAATGACTATGCTTAACCTCTTTGTGCTGAAAGTACCCCAAATAAAAATGCAATAGGTTTCTTTCGGATCCTGGATCTCTTCTTTAGTTTTTACACCATTTCTATTCCTTTGATGTTTTAAACCTCCTAAATTACACATATAAACCTAAAGTGAGCTGATAAACTAGGAGTTTCAAGTTCCTTTTTCACCTCACTTTATCAAAGTTTATATGTGTAATATGAGAGGTTTAAAATTTAAAGGAAAAAAGGGTGTGTTAAAACAGAATCATCCAGTGAAAAGGATCAGAGAAAAACCTATTGGATTTTTACACTGGGCATTCTGACTCAAGTAGATTAAATAGATCAGGAAGTGTTTAGATTAGGAATTGCTTTGATCAATGAATGAATTATTTATGTTTCAAATAGATTATGCTTATTTATTTTATTGTTTGGTTGTAGATCCCGATTTTATGAAAGGAGACATTCCAAACTCTGATTGGCTGAGGGGTAGTCATTCGGTCTGGACTCTCCATCCAATGGAGTTTTAAATATATAATTTCTTTTTTGTTTTTTAAGAATATGACTAGAGATGAGCGAATCTTCAAAGATTTGCTTTAGCGAATATTCGACGAATTTATAAAAAGATTTGTTGTTAAAGTAGTGTTGTTAATGGTACGCTACTTAACTGAATACGTATACATAAGTGTACAAAGTGCATATGAATCCTAAGCGTACTCTTGTGTCGTGATTGCGTAATACGCACGCACAACGCTAGGCCGCGGCGTACAGTCCTTAGAAGCAGAGCAAAGTTTTCAATAAGGCATCCAGGCGTTCATCAGCATTTAGCTCTGGAGAGCTTAAATATATGGTCAAGGTGATGGACCGTTAGGATTATGATGGCACCCTTCTGCTTTCCACTGGAACCCTTCTGCTTTCCAGTGCCAGATATTTTCACTTGACTGTGGCAGGCAATCAGGTCTTTGTCTCTCTCCCTGTCTCCTCCCTCACTCTCCCTGCCAGATTATTATTACTAGCCCTACACTACTACTAGTACCTGAGGGAGTGGCACCTTCAGGTGTGAATGCGCTCTTAGCTTATCTTGAGTAGCATTCTTGTGCACTTTTGCTCTTCCTATCAAATTGAGGGCCTTGATTGTGTGGTACATATAGGTGTGTTTGCTCCTCCTCTCATTGGTTGCTGTATGCACATAGAGGTCACTAGGAGCAACACACCTATACGTGCAGTGTCCATGCTCCTAGATATAGATGCCCAACGGCATAGTTAGGTTTAGCGTAGGACCTGCCTGACCTGAGACCACCGTGACGCTGGGTAGGTGGGCACAGATGTGTTTTGATCAAAATATGTTGGCTAAGAGTCTCAGATTTTATCATATCAGAATGAGGTCTTAGTTTATACAGTATATATTGTTTGCATCTATTTTTGTGCACTAATACCCCTTTTCTGTGATTTACCTAGCCCTACACTAGCCTTGATATCTGTAATGGTGCCCAGAACAACAGAAGTTACAGAACACAGTTCTCTCTTTCACAAGCTCCTACTTGTCTCAGCAGGCGCAGCACAAGTGAAGTAACTTGTTTACTCAGCCTATGGGCTAATCAGAGCAAGCCCTTCCCCCTTGGTCAGGTGACCAGGTTCTTCCCGGGCTTTTTGTCGCTTTAACCCATCTACTGCAAACATTTCCGCACAAATAACGAACATACAGTAAAAGTACACTACTTAACTGAATCTGTACGCATTAGCGTACAAATTATCAGGTGCGTAGCATTAGCGTGCAAATTATCAGATGCTTACATAGCGTTAGCGTACAAAGATTTAAGAACATTAAAGATTCGTACGAAGCGAATCTGAAAAGATCCGGATTCGGAGTAGGAAATAACTAAAAATGGTAACGAATCTATGAAGCGGCAAATAGATTCGCTCATCTCTAAATATGACTCATTTAGATTC
>ONZH01030078.1:0-39775 GCA_900303285.1 Rhinella marina | reverse complement strand
GATAATGTCGGCGAGACAGAAGAAGGTACCAGTGCTCAGTCCTTCTTAACTCTTGAGCGTGTATGGGCTGAAGAAGAGGAGGAGGAGGAGGAAATGGAGAGTCAGGCCAGTGAGGAGAGGGAATTCTTGCGTGTTGGGACTCTGGCGCACATGGCAGACTTCATGTTAGGCTGCCTATCCTGTGACCCTCGCGTTAGAAGCATTTTTTCAAACACCGATTACTGGGTGTTCACTCTCCTGGACCCACGGTACAAGCAGAACCTTTCCACTCTCATCCCTGCAGAGGAAAGGAGTATGAGAGTGAATAGATATCAACAGGCCCTGGTGCACAAGCTGAAACAATCCTTCCATCTGACGCCGCTAGCGGCAGAGGGAATGGTTCTGTGGGCCAAGTAGCGGGGGAGACGAGGCGAGCAGGCAGCTTATCCAGCACTGGCCGGGGAACGCTCTCCAAGGCCTTTGCCAGTTTTATGTCACCCCAGCAAGACACTGTCACCTGTCCCCAGTCTAGGCAGAGTAGGGGTGAGCTTTACAGAAAGATGGTGAGGGAGTACCTAGCTGACCATACCAACGTCCGGACCGATCACTCTGCTCCATACAACTACTGGGTTTCAAAGCTGGACACGTGGCCTGAACTGGCACTGTACGCCTTGGAGGTGCTGGCCTGCCCTGCCGCTAGTGTGCTGTCAGAGCGGGTATTCAGTGCAGCTGGTGGCGTCATCACCGATAAGCTTACACGCCTGTCAACTGACAGCGCTGACAGGCTGACGCTTATTAAAATGAACAAAGCCTGGATTTCACCGGAATTTAAATCTCCTCCGGGGGAAAGCAGCTAAAGATTTACATTACTTATGTATCCGATTCCTCTTCTCTACTCCTACTCCTCCTACTCCTTGTCGTCTTTGCCTAACGCTGACCAAAAAAACACCATTTTTTAGAGGTCCAACTGGCACTCTTACCACAATTTTTCAGGAGGGCCCCCTACAGACCCTCTCTTCAAACAATTTTTTCTGAGGTCCACCTACAGGCCCTCTCTCCAAACAATTTTTCCGGAGGTCCACCTACAGGCCCTCTCTCCAAACAATTTTTCCGGAGGTCCACCTACAGGCCCTCTTCTCCAAACAATTTTTCCGGAGGTCCACCTACAGGCCCTCTCTCCAAACAATTTTTCCGCAGTGTCAACTACAGACAGTGTAAAACAATGTTTCAGAAGCGTCAAACAGACAGTCCAAAACAATTTTTCAGGATGCGCAAGTACCGACATTTAAAAAAAAAAAATTTTTTGCTGAGGGTAGACTTTATGTACTCCGAAAAGAAAAAATTTTTTGGACGCTCAACAAAAGCCATTTCACTGCATTCTCAGTCGGACAAAGTCATTGGTGGTGTAACCGCCATGCTGTGTCAGGCTAAATTTTTGGGTGCTTCACCAGCTACCGCATACTAACTCAGTCACTCTGTTGTCACCGCCGCCATACAGGGCCACGAAAAATGTTTATGTGGTTCGCCTGCTCCCGCAGTGTCACTCGCTCACTCTGTTGTCACCACCATAGTGGTTTGCACTATAGCAGCCCAAGTCTGCACATTCCCCTTTTTATCTCCAAGTGATCTATACTGCACGTCACGTAATAAAATAGGTTCTTTTGCTCTCAGTGAAACAAATCCATTTCATAAAATCCTTTCTTTCTCTAACTAATCTATACTGAATGTCACTTTTAAAACTACGTCTTTTTCCTCTCTTTCTTTCTCTCCAAACTATTTTTCCGGATAGGTGCCATATACGGTATTAAACTGAGAAGAATACATAGAACACATACCACACTTGATCAAGCTCATAGTTGACAACTGTACCGGTTGATGCTAAATTTTTAAGTTGGGGTCCTGCGTCGTCATTCGAACTCCATCCGGCTGTTGTCACCACCCCACACGCTAGCCAAGGGGGCACTACTCTGGCTCTTACAGCTAAACCTCCTTCCCCCCAGCCTGCCCCCCACCTACAGGCCCTCTCTCCAAACAATTTACCCGGGTAGGGGACATATTAGATTCTGTACAGATCTTTTTTTGGTTCTTCTTTTAATTGCCTCCTGCGATAGACGGGAATCGAACCCAGGTCAACTGCTTGGGAAGCAGCTATGCGCACCACTTTACCACCAACAGCCACAGCAACTGATAAGAACAGATACTAAACTTGATGTAAGCCAACATTTCGACAATCGATAACCCGAAACGGGTCAGCCGTCGAGCCCGGCGTTCGGCCACCCTGAACATTTCACATACTCTGACCGAGTCTGACCCTGGGGCCGCTCATGTACTGCCCACTTGGAGGATTGCGGGGCCTGCCTCGTTCACGGTTTGTCAGAATTACTATGCCACTTTCTCCAACCCCTCCTCCTCCACCTTCGAATTACCATCCGTGCTTCACCTCCTGCTACCTCAGTCTAACTCGGTCACTCTGTTGTCACCACCATGCTGCGTCAGGCTAAATTTTTGGGTGGCTCACCTGCTACCTCATCTAACTTGGTCACTTGTTGGTGTCACCGCCATGCTGTGTCAGGCTTATGCCTGCATTGTGTGGCTGGGGATAGGAGAGCAGTGCCAGCATGGGCATGGGTGATGGACCTTTGTTGCACCTAGTTGGGTGCTTCCCTAACATGTGATGGGCATATGCCTTGCCTTTTTTGGTCTGGGTGAGCACAATTGCCATGAGGGTACCAAGCTGTTGCAGGAGAATTTGGTGTAATGGTAGGATTAGGCAGCCTCAGAGGCATCCATGCATGCTGCCCCTGCTGTTTCCTGTCCATTTCCGTGGTGTTTCCATAATTTTCTGAGGTTTCCAGGTTTTCACCCAGCCTACCCTAGGCAGAGCCTTGGTCCCCTTCAAAAATGCTCGAGTCTCCCATTGACTTCAATGGGGTTCGTTACTCGAAACGAGCACCCGAGCATCGGGAAAAGTTTGACTCGAATAACGAGCACCCGAGCATTTTAGTGCTCGCTCATCTCTATTTATAATCCATAATAGATAAAAATGCTTGTATAACTCCAAATATTGTTCTAATCTTTGCCCATACCTTCTGTAGAATATTACTTATTGGACATTTTTTTCCCTTCAGCTAAGCCCATTTAACTTGCTTCCAAAAAAAATAAAAATATCCCTAAAATTTCCTTTAGATTCAACTATTAATTGGGTAATAAAGCTATCCTCCTGTTTACACATACACCAGTGAATTTGTGCCACTATATAATACCCTTGTAGATAGGGGAGGGCTAAGCCCCCATCCTCCTGTACCAACTATAAATATTGTTGTTTAATCCGGCCCCCGTTCTTCCCCATATAAGCCCATTTATTATCCTTTTGAGTACTTTAAAAAAAAGAATCTTCTATCCAGATCAGGCAGGATGTTAACGGATATAATATTTGGGGAAGTATTGCCATTTTCACTAACGCAATTCTCTATGCTCTAGAGATCGGTAGTTTCTGCCTTATCCTTACCTTATCCTTATTTTTATTTATCATAGGGGAAATATTTATACTGACATATCTGTTTTTATTTGTGGATATTTTTATCCCCAAATATTCAAATTGTTCTGTTGGTTTCAATATTCGGACATTTGCAATGGCGTCTCCAACTTGTCGATTAAGGGGTAAAAACATTGATTTTGTCCAATTTATCTCAAATCCAGAGATGGTGCCAAAGTCATCAACTATATTCATCACACAGTGTAGTATCCTCCATCCCTCTTTCACACATTTGACCACAGCATTTGACGGGTTAAATGTCTATCAGTATTATTGTCGATTAGACACATTAGCCCCGGGCTCTTGACATATGATCTGAAAGGAGAACATTACAGTATTGTCATAAACTTACCCATCCAGGCTCCAGAGGCGCGATCTTCAGCTTTAGTGCGGCCATGCCGGGAGAGACGCACTTCTGAGCCACACTCCCAGTGATGCGCTCGAGTCATTAGTTACAGAGCAAAATGCTCTGCTTCTCTGATATACAGCCCATCTGTCCTATTTGTCCTATATTGTTTGGTGCCTGACCAGGTTCTGGTCCAGGGATTGGCTGTCTATTTAAATCCCATGTTGTATGATTACCATTGCCAGTGATAGTTTTATTTGGCTCACTAGCCAGTTTCCTTTTTCTCTGTTCCTGCTTTTGTGTACTGATTCCTCTGTGCTTCTGATCCTGGCTTATTTTCTGACCACTCTCTGTCTAATGTGTTTAGTACTGTGCAGCTCATCTGGTTTTGATCTCAGCTCGTCTTCTGACCACTCTTTTTCTATCATTTGGTACTGCGTAGCACGTCTGGTTCTTAAATATTCCTGTACGACTCAGATTTTGTGTTTGTTTGTCTGTTGGTGTTTGCATGTCTCTGCTCATATTTAGAGTAGGGACCATCGTCCAGTTGCGGTTCTGCCAAGTGGGGCTTATACTGCAAGTAGGTAGGGAAAGCGGGCTGGCTTCTAGGTTAGGGATCACTGTCCTTGTCTGTCCCTACCTAAAGATGCTACAAGTACAGTATATCCTATAAGTGAGGGATGCCACTATTGGAAATCTATTATAGCCTCCATTTACCATACTCATCAGGAGATTTTCCCATGGTAAATGGAGAGAACAAGTGAATAAGGCCTAAAAAATGGTAATGACAGCACTATGAAGTGTCTAAATAATACCGCCATGATAGTGATATACGATGTTCGATATCTGAGTTGTAATATTTATGCAAGTAAAGCATATCTATGTACAAGCATCAGGGCTAAAGTGAACTCAAACCTAATGCTGCATTTGATGTGGCTCTCTGGAGGTAATATCTCTGAATTGGTAGACATACAGTAAATGTGTTTGATAAAGGACTGGTAAAAGTGGATAACTTATTGTATAAAAGCATGCTCTGACGTTATATGAGGAATCTTTCAAGTCTATCCATCATAAAGCCTTATTAGATTTGCCTTTCAAGTTGCTGTGTTTCACCATTATCAAATGGCATATTTCTGCTTCCCAATGAAACATCCCCTTTCTCTGCAGATGGATTGAAGAACACATTATGAGCTTGCCTCTGGTGAAAGGCAGAGGACTTTAGAATTGATATTGATTTTGGATAGGAATCAAATGGGTTTAACCTCAAGAGTTTACAGCTAATAAACGATATAAAAAGATGTGCACAATCTTATTAAACAAGAACACAGATATTTCAAGCTGATATTACAGGATGCAATTATAAGTTAAAATAGAGAAATACTTTGCTTTATAAGTTAAACTAGAATTGGATATTTTATTGGTAATTGAAATTGAAATGCAGTGTCTGTGGTCCACAGTTTATTAGATACAATCTGTGAAGGGTAAGGGTGCTGCGACACGTAGCAGTTGTGAACAAAATGCACCCAAAAATATATGTGTTTTTTAAAACAACATAAACTACTCACAAAAAGTTAGGGATATTTGGTTTGTGGGTAAAATTTCAGGATGAACCACATCCCACACTGATGACCACTTCATTGTGAACAATGCCCTGCAGAACCAAATGATCAGCGTGTCTGCATGCTAGACGACCTGCAAGGGTACCTAACCACACTAACAGGCAAAGGCATCATTGTCTTGCATGGGTCGGAGAGCATCTACACTGGATGAGGGACCAGTGGGCCTCAGTGCTGTCCGCTGATGGTAGTCAATTCACAATGAGCAGAAATGAAGGCCTCCAAGAATATTGGAGACATCAAGGAGAGTGTTATGCATCAGCCTCTGTTGTCACCAGACAAGCCTTTGGTGGTGGCGGTGTTACAGTGTGGGCAGACATGTCTAGTCAATACAGAACTGCCCTACACTTGTAAATAGTACAGTGACAAGCCGATACTACTCAAATAACATCATTAATCCAGTCATTGTGCCTCTGCATGAACAACACAGGCCTAATTTCATCTTCATGGATGACAATGTGCCAGCTCATCGAGGTCACATCTTTATGGAATGGCTGATGGAGACTGGGGTACCTCAAATGGAGTGGTCTGCACTGTATCCAGACCTGAGAACTTAGACCTATGGGATCAGCTGTGTCGCCACGTAGAGGCTTGTAACTCCCAGAACCTCAATGACCTGAGGGCTACCCTTCAAGAAGAGTGGGATGCCATGCCTCAGCAGACATTAAGTCGATTTGTGAACAGCATGAGACGTCATTGTCAAGCTGTAATTGATGCTCATGGCCACAAGTTTTTGAGATGTTTACATTTTTTGTGGGGGTATACCCACCACTGTTGTTGGCTTTTGTTTCAATAAATTGTTTGAGATTAGGAAATCACCATAGCATGTTTTTACTTAAATGCCCTACTTTCATGATACATGATATACTATAACTGTACTGTGAACTTTTTATGTTTTCCATAAATTTTTCCTGGAAGCTAAATATCCCTAACTTTTTGTTAGTAGTGTATCTTCATTTGTGGTGCATTTTCTTTCAGCAAAGGGAACACACTGCAAAACTGAATTACATTCATTGCAAAATACAGCTACATTAAGGTAATTTATGTCTTAAAGTCTTCTGTGTATTTTCCCTTTGCTGGAAGTAAACGCACCATAAACACAGGTATGCAAAAATCACATTTGTTTTTTGCTACATCAAAAATGCAGCATAGCCATAACACGTAGAACCACCTTTAGGGTAACTTTACTTATAAGGACAAAGGTCATGCATAGGTTTTAGCTTCTTCATTCAGCTTGAGTTTGGGATACTTATTTGTACATCATTATGACTGAACTCTTATAAAGCATATACTATATTACAATGCATTTTTCTTGTATATTTTTAAGCTGTATTTGAAGCATTTTGTTGTATCTTAAAGGGGGTGGCTCATCTAAGACCTTGATTGCATATCGCTAGGATATGCCCTCAATGTCAGATAGGTGCCGGTCCCACATCTGTCTCACTGTTTTCAGAAGTCCGATAGCGGTGAACGGAGATTGCAATGTGCAAGTGCAGCCACCTCTCTATATGCCATTATGGAATAACTAGAAATAGGCGAGCCAGCAGAACAGAGGGTGGCCGCACATGCACAGCTGTTCTCTGTTCACATCGTTGTTCTGTTCTGGAGATAAGAGCGTCCCAGACCTAATTAATGGAGAACCGCATATTAGTCTACCATAATTTCATTTCCATTCATTAGCAGCAGCTTGGTAGTATTAGTGAGGCTATGTGCATAATTCATCTTTTAGAGGGATCTTATTTCCAGTTCATATTAAATTAATACATAGACTTAGAGAGTTTTAAGGATTTGTCCCATGATGCCTGCATATTTTAGACCAATCATACATATCATACAAATCTAAAGCACTTTCATGTATATTTACTAAAGGAATTATAATAAATAAAAAATGAAGTAAGTTATTTCATAAATCTCCTGTCAATCATGAGTTCATGCTCCTGTGGTCCTCCACAAGGCTTTGACCACATATTACTAGCAATGACATGTGTTGACTGCAGCCAATCACTGGCTTCAGAGTTCATGGGCTGTAATTACTGGCATCACTGTTGAGTCCTTAGAGGCAGCAATTGTAATAAGCAATAATGCCGATAAGTACGGCATGTGACCACTCAGGCTAGGGAAAGACTGCAGCAGTCATGTGTTGGCTCAGCACCTCATCAAAGACCAGTGGAGGACCGTCAGAGCATTGCTGCTGATTTGGTGGGGATTTCAGAGGTGAGTACTGTTTGTGTGTATATATATATATATATATATATATATATATATAGTATTTCATACATAATTACTCATGCTGACTTATCTGCTTCTCCGTCACCTGTTGTGGCTCCTTTAAATGTTGTGATTTAAAGCCCTCACCTCACTTCCAAGCGGAGGAATGCAAGGAGACAGCATGGATCAACACAGTGCAGACTCCTCAACTCCACAACATCAAGGCAGAAGTCTCAATGCTATTTATTTTAGATAATAGCACAGCTTGTAAGACAGATATCAAGAGCTGTCCCATAGCTCTTGATGAGCAGCAGCACAAAGGAACAGAAGGGGAATGTGATCTAAGCATGAATCTCTATCTTACAAAGCACAGCAACCGGACAAAATCTTAAAGAAACAACTTATATTGAGTGCCCTAATTACATTGCATTGAAGATATGATAACTTGTCACCTATTTTTTTTTTAAGTAAATGCATTTAAGATTTAAAGATTTTAATTAGGGATGAGCGAACCGAACCGTAACGAACCAGATTCGTTACGAACTTTCCCAAAAGTTCGGTTCGTTACCGAACCGAATTTTGACAAAGTTCGTAACGAATCTGGTTAAAATAACGGAGACGCAAAATATACGCATATTTATTGAGAATGTACGCTAATGCGTACGTATTCCATTAAGTAGCGTACTTTTAACAACGCTACACTGTATGTTCGTTACTTGAGTAGGAATGTTCGCAGACGCAGTATATGAGTACGCTAATGCGTACATATTCAGTTAAGTAGCGTACCTTTGACAACGCTAGACTGTATGTTCTTTACTTGTGTAGGAATGTTCGCGGACGCAGTGCATGCGTACGCTAATGCGTACATATTCATTTAGTTAAGTAGCGTACCTTTGAAAACGCTAGACTGTATGTTCGTTATTTGTGCGGGAATGTTCGCATTAGCGTACGCATTAGTGTAGATTCTCAAATATGCGTAGATTTTGCGTCGCCGTTGTTGAAGTAACTTGGATTTTTTCCACTTTTTTCATTGTAATAGCAACTGCAAGTAAACGAAACTGTACCCTATCTGACTCCCATTATTGTAGAAGCAATTATTCAGCCGTTATAGCCAGGTTCGTTTTAGGTTCGGTTCGTACGAATCCGAACTTCAAGAAAGTTCGCCGAAGCGAACCGAACCGAACTTTTCAAAAGTTCGCTCATCCCTAATTTTAATGTATGGCGGCTAATTACATTGAAACAATTCCCTTAAAGGGGTTGTCTCACTTCAGTAAGTGGCATTTATCATGTACAGAAAGTTAATACAAGCCACTTACTAATGTATTGTGATTGTCCTTATTGCTTCTTTTGCTGGGTAGACTCATTTTTTCATCAAATTATACACTGCTAATTCCATGGTTATGACCACCCTGCATTCCCTGTGCCCAGTATTAAAATAATCCCCTATCCACATGATCGGGAGATAACTAACCACTGGTCCCCCACTGGCCTCAAACAGGGAGCCCATTTTCCCATCCTGACAGAGAGATAGGCTGAGCATGAGCTGTTCTTGGATATCCCCCGAAGTCCTGTAGATAATGAATGGTGCGACAGGTTACCTGCCTGGTCTGCCTCTCCATCAGGATGGTAACATGGGACCCCTGTTCTCGGGATCAGTGGAGGTCCCAGCGGTTGGCCCCCAGCAATCAGTTATCTCTGATCATGTGACTAGGGGATAACGTTAAAGGGGTTGTGTCACTTCAGCAAATAGCATTTATTATGTAGAAGATGTTAATACAAAACACTTACTAATATATTGTTATTATCCATATTGCTTCCTTTTCTGGCTGGATTCATTTTTCCATCACATTATACACTGCTAATTCCCATGGTTACGACCACTCTGTAATCGAGCAGTGGTGGCCATGCTTGCACCCTATAGGAAAAAGCGACGGCCTCTTTTGTGGCAAGGACCATGGGACCGCATATAGGCCAGATTTTTTTCCCTATACTGTGCAAAGACGATCTCCACTGCTGGATTGCAGGGTGGTCGTATCCATGGAAATGAGCAGTGTATAATGTGGTGGAAAAATGAATTCAGCCATCAATGGAAGCAGTATAGATAATAACAATATATTGTTATTAATAAATGCTATTTTCTGAAGTGACAGAACCCCTTTAATGTTTGGCATAACCCCTTTAAGAAAACATATAAGGTTCTGCACATCTCACTTATGAGAAGCACAGCACTGGGTATTCCATTTAATTATAAAGGCAACATCCACTGTGGTACAATGTATAAACTGAAATGCTATAGCTACACAGCCATCTATTTTCTCTTTCAATTCTACCTTTTCTACTTTATTTCACTTGTTCTCTTAGAATGTGAAATGACAGCCCTTCTGTCCTTTTATTATGATGTATATGTACTTCTCACTATCCAATAGAAAAGACATGAGTCATACAAAGTACTTCCAAATACCAGTCTTCTGAAGTCTATACTTTCAGACTCTATTGTCATCCGTTCATAAATTTTGTACTCATCAACATAGTTAAAGCTCTGAAACAGGACATACTCAGAGTTTCACAAAGGCAGCCTGCTTGACAAGAGCATTGGAGCATTTCATGCTCCGATGCTCTCCTTTGCCCTGCGCTGAATTGTGCAGGGCAAAGGCATTTTACAAGTTCCAGTGATGAACCGGGCTCTGCCAGGCGGAGGCTTCCGTCCAGAGTATGTCCAGTGACGCCACCGGCACTGATGGGCGGGCTTTAGAGCTGCCCTAGTCAGTAAAACGGCTAGGGCATCGCTAAAGCAGGCCCATCAGAGCCGGTGACGTCACCAAACACACTGCTGGACGGAAGCCTCCACCTGGCAGTGTATTGTTGTAAATAAAAGAGCTCCAATGCTGACATGCTCGATGCTGTTGTCAGGCAGGCTACCTGGGTGAAATCCTTGGTATGCCCGGGTTTAGCTCTCAACCCGGACAACCCCTTTAATACATAAGTCCATCAAGTTCAACCAAAGGGTAGGTGGGGACACGAATCCCAGATGGAAATGAGACTCAGATTTCTAGATGTTTTCATAAGCATTAATGTAATTTACTTTTTTTGCCGTTTTTAAAACTGTCCACTGTTCTTGCTGTGACCACGTCCTGAGGAAGTCTATTCCACGGATTCACAGTTCTTACAGTAAAGAATCCTTGACACTTCTGGAGACTGAAACCAAATCTTGATAATTTCTTAGGAAATTTAGATAATTTATTAATTTAATTTGAAGGTACTGCAAACACATTCGTCAACTGATTCTGTCTTTCATGTGGCACTTTATTGGCAGCACGTCAGCCTGTAAACAGAATCGTGCTGCCATCAAACAAGGAAACTTTGTGGGGACGAATGATCGTCCAGCCCCATATATCCCCGATCAATGTTACATATCCTCCCCCTCAGTTCAGACCCATCAGGGCGAACTCCTGCCATCAAACAATGGGTCCGGGATAAGGCATCTGCGTTGCCTTGCAGTCTCCCGGCTCGGTGTTCCACTGAAAAACTAAAATTTTGCAGTGACAAGAACCACCTCGTTACTCTGGCATTCCTCTCTTTGGATCTACTCATCCAAGTTAGTGAGTGGTCTGTGATCAGCCAGAAGTGTCGCCCCAGTAAGTAGTACCTTAGCGTCTCTAAGGCCCACTTTATCGCCAGACATTCCTTCTCTACAATACGGTAATTTTTCTCTGCTGGCGCGAGTTTCCTGCTCAGGTAGGTAACTGGGTGCTCCTCTCCGTTCACCTCCTGAGACAGGATAGCTCCCAGCCCCAGGTCTGACGCGTCTCTCTGCACAATAAACTCTTTCTTGAAGTTTGGAGTAATGAGGATGGGGGATCCACACAACGCCAACTTTAAGGCCTGAAAAGCATCTTCTGCTTGTGCATTCCACCGCACTATGACGGACCCTTTTCCTTTCAAAAGGTCAGTCAGGGGAGCGGATACTGTGGCAAAGTTGGGTATAAACCTCCTGTAATACCCAACAATGCCCAGGAATGCTTTGACCTGTTTGATGCTCACAGGTTGAGGCCATCCCTGGATAGCGTCGACCTTGTTGACCTGGGGTTTAATTACACCTCGCCCGATCACACACCCCAAGTAGCGTGTCTCCTCCATCCCAACGGCACACATCTTGGGGTTTGCGGTCAGACCGGCTGCCCTTAGAGAGTTCACTACGGCCTGTACTTTGGCCAAGTGACTCTCCCAGTCATATCTGTAGATGATGATATCATCCAGATATGCTGAGGCATACCTCCTGTGAGGCTTTAGCACTATGTCCATGAGCTGTTGGAATGTTGTGGGGGCCCCGTGAAGCCCAAACAGTAATACCACATAGTGAAAAAGACCCTCAGGAGTGATGAAGGCTGTCTTCTCTTTAGCACGGTCTGTCAGGGGTACTGTACTTGGTACAGTATCCTTTGGTGAGATTGAGTGTAGTGAAATACCGGGCTCCTCCCAGTCTCTCAATAAGCTCGTCTACACGTGGCATGGGATAGGCGTCAAATTTGGACACCTCATTCAGCTTCCTAAAATCATTGCAGAATCGTAACGTCCCATCTGGTTTAGGAATCAGAACAATGGGACTAGCCCACTCACTTTTGGACTCTTCTATGACTCCTAACTTTAGCATTTTCTGTACCGCCTCTGCAATGGCTTGCCGTCGAGCCTCAGGGACTCGGTATGTTATTAACCGAACTTTCACCCCTGGCTCGGTAACAATGTCATGCTTGATCGCAGACGTGTATCCGGGTAACTCCGAGAACACTTCTGTATTCCTAGCTACAAATTCCCTAACCTCTTGTTGTTGTCCCTTTGTGAGGGTATCTGCAATTGGCACCTCCGAGTCCACTGCCGCAGGCTTTTCTGTTGCCCGAGGAGATAGTACAGAAGGGAGATTAGCCGGCGACCTCTCTGCAATCAGACTTTCTCTGTCCTTCCATGCCTTCAGCAAATTGACATGGTACGTCTGCTCGGGTTTCCTCCTACCAGGCTGACGTACCCTGTAGTTTACTTCCCCCACCTTTTCTAGTACCTCATATGGTCCTTGCCACTTGGCTAGAAATTTGCTCTCTACCGTAGGGACTAGAACCAAAACTTGGCCACCGGGTTTAAAGGTCCTTACTGTTGCTGATCTGTTATAGACTCGACTTTGAGACTTTTGCGCAGCCTCCATATGACGATGGGCATAACGGCCGCTACCCTGTCCTGCATACTGGCAATGTGGTCTATAACACTTTTGTGGGGGGTGGGTTCCTGTTCCCACGTCTCCTTGCGATGTCTAGCAGGCCCCTGGGATGTCTGCCATAGACCAACTCAAAGGGAGAAAATCCAGTAGAAGCTTGTGGTACCTCACGGATTGCAAACATTAAATATGGCAACATAACGTCCCAGTCCTTACCATCCTCGTTCACCACTTTTTTCAACATACTCTTTAAGGTTTTATTAAACCATTCTACTAACCCGTCGGTCTGGGGATGGTATACTGAGGTGCGTAATTGTTTTATGTTGAACAGCTTACACAGTTCTCTGGTAACTTTGGACATGAAAGGGGTACCCTGATCCATAAGGATCTCCTTGGGTAGACCCACACGGCAAAACATGGCGAATAGTTCCTTAGCTATGAGCTTCGCCGACGTGTGCCATAGTGGGATGGCTTCAGGATAACGGGTAGCGTAGTCCATCACTACCAGTATTCTGATGCCCCCGAGCGGACTTAACCAATGGACCTACCAAGTCCATGGCAATCCTTTCAAATGGCACCTCGATGATGGGTAGAGGTACCAGTGGACTTCGTAAATGTGCCATAGGAGCATGCAATTGGCATTGAGGGCATGACTCACAATACCGTTTAACCGCACTGTATACCCCTGGCCAATAAAACCGCTGCAGGATGCGGTCAAGTGTTTTTGTGGCACCTAGGTGCCCCCCGAGTATATGTTTATGTGCCAATCCCAGCACCGTTTGACGATAAGGCTGGGGTACCAGTAATTGCTCCCAGGTCTCACCCCGCATCTGGTCAACAGTTCTTGGTCGACCATGAAGTGGGGATATACCTGATCAGCGCCGTCATGCTGCGGCACCCCATTTATCACCACAACATTTTCCCTAGCACGGACCAGCGTAGGGTCCTGGAGTTGTGCTGTGCCAAAGTAGTCACGGGATACCTCCAAATCTGACAACTATGGCCCAGTCACTAACTCTTCAGATTCATCAGCCATTACATCTAGGGGAAATACATTAGTTTCTTCACTGGTCACCCCTACGGCAGGAGCCCCAGAGTCCAGGTCATTGGGCTCGGGGTCTAAGTCCTGACCCTTCTGTGTGGGATGTACTCTTGTGGGTGGGCTACCCAAACTTTGATTTCCCCGCCACAGAGTCCAGAACATGGGGAAGTCCCGCCCCAAAATGAGGTCATGGGGCAAGTTCATGACGACCCCTACCTCATGTCGTCTCTCTCCACAGGGGGTCTGGATGGAAACAATGGCAGTAGAATACTCTTAAGGTCCTTTTACACGGGCCGATTATCGGCCGAAAAATCGTTCCTAGGAACGCTAGTGCCGATAATCGGCCCGTGTAAAAGTGGCCCTAATCAGCCGACGAACGAGCAAAACGCTCGTTCGTCGGCTGATTGGATCTTTTGTAGAAACCAAAAGATCCAATCTGTCGGGCGCACATCGCCCTGTGTAAACAGGCGATGTGCGCCTGACAGTATGGAGCTTCCCGGCCGCACGAGCGATACAGCGATCACTCGTGCGGCCCGGCGCTCGATTCGTCGGGCCGTGTAAAGGCTCCCTGCCCGAGCGCCGATATCACTGATCGGCGCTCGGGCAGGGAGAATAATCGGCCCGTCTAAAAGGGCCTTTAGTTAGTAGTCTCCATGAATACACAGGACCCCGACAGTGCGGTCTGTGACAGTCCCGGGTTCGATGTGCGACCCATTAACTAGGGTCACCCGACTTCCAGAGTCAAACAGGGCCACGACCTGGTGCCCCACCACAGTTACCCGGCAGAGGTGGCGCTCCTCGTCCAAGGTGGTAGCTGTGTATACCGGGGCCGCATAAAGGGACACCCTCCGGGCAGAGCTGCAGTCCATAGGCTCTGGTTTGTGGGGACAATTGGCCACAATATGGCCAGGCTCTTGGCAGGCCCAGCAGATGGGAGCCTCCCCCCTCCTCCTCCCCTGGGGTATCGCCCGAACATGGGGGGTGACATTGGCCTGGGAACTTGGGGGAACCATAGGCCTTTGGGTCTTGGAGTTGGCCGGGGAATGAGGGGCTTTCTTCCCCGGGATTGGGTAGCCCAGTACCTCTCCACCATCCCCACCAAAGCATTAGCATCAGCTGGGTCCCCATGTCCTACCCCCTGCTGTATCTCACCCGGTAAGGCCCTCAGATAGAGGTCCAGGACAATCTTCTCCACCATCTGGGCTGGGGTTGATGTCTCCGGCTGTAGCCACTTGCGGACCAGTTGGATGAGGTGGTGCATCTGGGCCCTTGGTGGTAAAGCCTCTTGGTACCTCCAGCTATGGACTCTCTGAGCGCGTAAATGGATGTCGACTTCCAAGCGGGCCAGGATCTCCGCCTTTACCGTAGGATAGTCCCGGGCATCCTGCTCGCTTAAGTCAAAGTAAGCCTACTGGGGCTCGGCAACAAGAAAAGGTGCCAACACCTCTGCCCACTGTTGCTGTGGTAGTCTTTCACGGGTGGCAACTCTTTCAAACCCTGTCAGGAAAGCCTCTATGTCATCATCTGACGTCATCTTGGTCATAGCTTTCCGGACTTCGCTCCGGGCATCCCGCTCAGACATTGCTGGACCAGCCCTCTGTTGTGCAGCCACCAGTGCTGTCATTTGCTGCACCAGCAGTCGGTTTGTTTCTTGCTGCTGGGCCTGGGCCTCTGCATGAGCCCTTTGCTGATGCTCCAATAGCTGTTGCTGCTGCAGAGTGCTCTGCACCATTTGTTTGATGAGCTCTTCCATGGCTGTGGCCTGTTTCAGAGCTGTTGTCAGCCAGGACATGCAACCAGTGTATGCTTCACTGCACGTGTGCCCGCATCCCCCACCATATGTGGGAGGTTTGCTCTGGTTGACACTAGGTAGCTGTGCAGGAAGCAGGGACACAGACAGGTGACAGTCCAAATACAGTGTTTTATTTCACACTTTCAAAAAACACAAACGTAGCCTTAACTCCTAGGCTCAAAATAAACAAAACCCTGCTCAGCTGAGCCAATACATAATACACACGCAATCCTATAACTATACGTGGGACTGGCTACCAGCCCCACGGCACAAAACACAGGTACTGGGTGGCACAAACAATATCTACAGTAGTCAGCATCTCCAGGTATATGGCCACCCTGCTTAGCACTACTCTGGGCTTTTTATTAGGCCCTAATGAGCCCATGTGATCCTCAGCTGTGGGGCTATTAGAAGCCCAGGACCGGAGCCCCGGGTGGAGTGAGCGTCCCACTGCCAACCTCACTCACTCCAGTATAAGCAGGCCCAGTACTTACTTTACAATCTGACTGTGTTAGCTATGGCTAACACAGACAACACAGGCTATCAATCCTGCTTATGCTGTGTCTGAGTTAACCTTTTGGTTCCCAGAGACACACCCAAGGCTTACCACATGGCATTTAACCATTTCAGTGGCAGATATGTGTTCTCCCAAACCATGCCTTTCTTACAATATGAATGTCACTATAACAAGTGGACAATGACAGGAAATAAATGTTCCTATGAACATTAATTCCCAATCATTGCCTGCTCTCTCGGCTCTTGAAGACAAACTCCAGTAAACACATACGTAAACTCATTCCTACCAGCACCATATTAAAATAGCAGATTTGTTTTTCCCATATCTGTAGCTTGCTTTATAAAAGAAAGTAATCCAGTTACTAAATGCCAGCTTGGTTGTAGAAATTACAGCTTGCAGGCTGTAGCTCGGTTAAAAGGAAACTGTCACCTAGATTAAATTCTATTAATTGCAGGCCTACATAAGCAGGACTGCAGAATGTAGATAAGGTATTTTGGATCCTCTATGAGGCGGGATAGAAGGAAGGGGGAGTATAAAAATAAGAAATAAAGATCCGGACTCCCTAACTGTAGGTTATAGAACTTAATCCACGTGACATTTCGTTTAAATAGATATCAACATGTTGTCATGTCCAGATATCACATAGGGAGGCATTTTGCAGTGGGAAACTGCACAGGGTTATATTACTCAGGGGGAGGACAAAGGAGTCTACTTCTGACCTCCATGTAGCCAGTGTAGTTCATCATGCAGTACCTCAGATGAACTGCTGCAGGTAGAGTTAATAAAAGGGTTAATTGCTTCTATAACAGTTAATGCAATGATACTGAGTTACATTTTCTGATTTATTATGTATATGTACCACCTAATAGGTAACATATATGCAGACTGTTTAGGTTACCAGAAAATGCACTGGTTATTGGTGAGTCAAGTCTGAGAAGATCAACAGAAAAGACATTTGTCTAACAGGTCTAACTAGGCTCAAGTTCAGGGAACCTTTGTTTCTGAGACTTTACTGCCAAGGATGCATTCCTACTATCAGAGTACCCCTGAGAGAAGGCGATAAGAAGGTCTAGAACCTTATCCAGATCATACAATGGATTCAGACAGCAAGCTATTGTGCATGTCTATGGCAGAAAGACTTTGCTGCTGTGGAGGAGAATATTGTAAAAGCATCCTTAAACACTTTGAGATGGAATCGTTCCCATATCTTAGTTCTGCACTGCTCAGCTCGGGAACTGAGAAGTTAAAAAGGAGACTCATTGCATGCTTGGGGTTCTGCTGAGATATGCTGAAAATAAACTTCAGGGAGAAGAAGTACTACAACTATCATCATTTTGTTGTTCATACTCTGCTATTGGGAGAAGACTGCACTGTGACATACCTTAGAACTTTTTCCCTTTGCTGCCATGTGTTCTACTACTCCCATCTTCACTACAGTAAAGAAAGACTTAAATTATTATAACCTACGGCCTGGTTATTGAATCCACCATACATCAGTTGATCCCTACACCGACCCTCCTGCCTTGCATCAAACCATTTACCATTAAGGGCACCACAACTACCATTGGGAAGGAACCAAAGTATCAGGGTGTACCCTGAGGGAAGAAAGGGTGCACCCTCCAGTCACTACATGGCCCTAAGGAGTGCGTGGAGGATGAGAATGATAGTTGTAGCTCAGAGCGTGGTGGTAGTACTCAGACCACTCTAGACAAATCTCCTGTTCACTTTGTTTTTTTTTTCATGCGGAAATTGACCTACCATGTGGTTTCAGAAGTCTGCAGCATGTCCATTGTTTGTACAATACAAAGGGTGAGATTTAGGCTAAACTGTATCAAAATCCATAAGTAACATATGCTGATGTTGGTGTGGATTTGGTGTAAAAATCTGTGCGGAATTTCTTTTTCAGACCCGCACCCGTGTGCAAGGATTCTAAATATGATGTGAACATAAGGAAAGGAAAATACATACAATGCATCGGCACACTGCCAACCAGATAAAGCACAAAATGCCATAGTGATATGAGGTATTCTGAAGCTAATGCTATGCTTGTTTAGTAAATTAGAGATTCTTCGCAAATATATTTTGTAAAAAATTATCTGAGCCCGTCCACCAAATCGTCAAGGTGATCTCTGTAGGACGGGAACCTAACACTATTTCCTACCTGTTATGTGCCAACCTTGGCTTCCGTATAATCAGGGGATGTTGGTTCCACATGCATGCTGGATCCACTCTGCCTTTTGCCATTTCTGGTGCTTCAAAGGCCTCCACTAATTCAGGGATGCAGGTACCAACATGCATGCCGAGTCCACTCGGCTTTATAGTTACACTAATTAAAATCAGCCTATGTGGCAGACGGGCTAGTCAGGAGTGCATGACCAAATGGAGTAGCCACACCTCCAGTACAGACTTACAAAGAAAAAAAGGGGATTTCAGTCAGCACATCCCAGTGTGCAGGTGCACGTTGTTATGTTGCATGTTGGTACCTGCATCCCTGAATTAGTGGAGGCCTTTGAAGCACCAGAAATGGCAAAAGGCAGAGTGGATCCAGCATGCATGTGGAACCAATACCCCCTGATTATGCGGAAGCCAAGGTTGGCGCATAGGTAGGAAATAGTGTTAGGTTCCCGTCCTACAGAGATCACCTTGACGATTTGGTGGACGGGCTCAGATAATTTTGCACAAAATATATTTGCTAAGAATCTCTAATTTAATAAACAAGCATAGCATTAGCTTCAGAATACCTCATATCACTATGGCATTTTGTGCTTTATCTGGTTGGCAGTGTGTCGTTGCATTGTATGTATTTTCCTTTCCTTGTGCATTTAGCCATAGCAATGTACACCTGCGCACTGGGATGTGCTGACTGAAATCCCCTTTTTTTCTTTCTAATGATGTGAACATAGCCTAACAATGGCTGCCTAAGCTCACATATATATATATATATATATATATATATATATATATATATATATATATATATCTGTAGAAGCAAAAGCTGCATGTTTTATTTATTTCTATTATTTGTTCATTTATTTTTGCTCAGCGAGTCATTCATAAAATATTTGACATAAAATATACTAGACATATAAATGTTGAAAATTGACAATGATTCATTTATGGACCCTTTTTAGCTTGCAGGCTATTTTTTATTTTTTTATTTTTTTTTGCATTATTTTATTTATTTATTCATTCATTCATTCATTTCTGTTTTTTTTTTATTGTCTATTTAGTATGTCTTAAATATTGATGACCTATCCTCAATATCCGGTACGGTCTATCTCCTGGCATGCCTGCTGTTGTAAGGGTCACAGGCTGCTCTGGCCTATTCCTTGACTTGTGATGTCACATCACATGGTCTTTGTACAGCTAAATCCTAGTCAAGTGAATGCTATAGAGCGGTAATACCAAGCACAGCCACAATACAATGTACAAAACTGTGGTTGGCATGCACTGAAGAGTCGAAACCCCACCAATCAGATATTGAGGACCTATCTATGTGATAGCTAATCTCCAGCACTCCAGCCATGGTAAAACTACAACTCCCATGATGCACACTTGCTTGGCTGTTCTTAGAACTCCACAGAAATAAATGGAGCATACTGGGAGTCGTAGTTTCAGCACAGCTGGAGTGCCGGAGGTTACCCATCACTGACCTATCCTGAGGATAGGTCAATAAAATGTTATTTCTTGAAAGCCCTTATAAATGGTCATTGCTGTTTTAACAAACTTTGTATAAATCAATAGTTCAGGTGAATATAAGAAATTTTGTGATATAACTTATCAGACAAAAATGCCTTTCTGTAGCAGCATTCTTCCCTCCTTTTCCACAGACTTCTATGGGTATAATGTGGGTCTCTGTCTCTTATCTCTCACTTCAGCTCTCTGCTCCTCACCCCTCCCCTCTTCCATGGGCAGCATTTAATTTGATTTGAGATTTACTAATTGATTTGCCCCATCAACAAGAGTTATTCAGCTGTGATAAGCTGTCCTCACTGCAGAAGAAGTGTCTCCCTGCTGCTTGATTGATAACACTCTGATAATGTCATGATTGTTCTGCTGCTCCAAGAAGCCACACAAGCACAGAGGCTCTGCTTCTGCTACTGGAGCAACTGTACATGCACCACCACACTTCCAGGTAGCAGTGCACAAACAGTCATTACTGCGGAAGCAGAGCATTTGCACTTGTACTGCTGTTCAGAGCTGGCGTGAGATTAGGGCTGGGGGTGATGCCTGGCCCTGTCAATCAAGCATCAATGGGTTACTTCTACAGCACTGGAGACAGCCATTGCAGGTGAAGAACACTTGTTGATGAATCAAATAAATTCATACAAATTCATTGGCTTATCTCTATATCTGATCCATCAGGGAGCTGACAGCTATCTTGTCTCTCAAGACAAGACTTAGCAAAGAAGGATAGTTTAGAAGGGTGGAGCGGGAGAAAGAAGCATTTTTCTCTGACAAGATGGATTACAAAGTTTCTTACACTCACCTGTAATATTGATTTATGTAAAGTCTGTTGAACCAACAATGACCATTTAATTCTATGATTTAATTTACTTTCCAAGTCACGTTACACCAGATAAAAAGGTGTGTTTATAATGAAGGTTAAATGAAAATGAAAATCTCAGCTTTTGCACTTGTAGACTTTTGCTAAGATATGTGAACATAATATAAAGCAAGATACGTTCTGACTAAGGATAAGCAAATTGGTTCGTAATGAACCTGGTTCATTTTAAACTCTGCAAAATTTTAGCCAGCAGATGAACTTGAACCGTTTCAGGTTAATTTTGGATGAATCCAGTAAAACTGCGTACCTCACCATTTTACTGAGGGCAAGTGGAGCTGCGCAATGAACAAGTAGAAGGTCATTCTGGGCTGTGAATAAAGGGTGGATGGGTCGTGCAGTTTCTGCTAGAAAAACAATCTTAGGGTGGGTTCACATCACATTTTTCCCATCCTTTTAACATATACGAAAAACATATATGTTAAACAGATGCCTCAGACTAATGCCATGCAGTGGCATCTGTTCACTATAGAGTTCATAGTCTAAAAAAAAATGTATACTTTTTTTTTACCGGACTGTGCAGGATACAAGAATGTGGTGTGCTTCATTTTTGTATCTTTTTTGCAATGTACACGTCAAATAGAGGCATAAAACACGATGAGAACTCACCCTTTGGTACAGTCAAAAGTCAAGCTTCTACTTTACTAAATGAAATCACGGAAATTAATGCATTAAAACAATAGATGCAAACATAATATATGGACTAAGCCCTCACTCTAATGATAAAATCTGAGACCCTTAGCCAATATATTTTGATCAAAACACATCTATGCCCGCCTACCCGCGCCAACGTGGTCTCAGTTAGGCAGGTTCTACTCTAAACCTACCTATGCCGTATGGGCATCTATATTCAAGAGAGCAGACCCTGCACATATAGTGTGCTGCTCCTAGTTTCCTCTGTTTGCACCAAGCAACCAATAATAGGAGGAGCACACACACCTATATGTAACACCTTAATCAAGGTCGCCTGTTAGAAAGGAGGCGCAAAAGTGCACATGAATGCTACTCCCAAAATAGAAGCGCATTCACACCTGAAGGTGCCAATCCTATAAGACTAATCAAAAATCACAGAAAAAGATACAAAACATCCTGCATGATATGATATTACCTATTGCACGGCTATATTTACAAAATCACGGAAAATAATGCACTAAGACAATAGATGCAAACATTACATATGGACGAAGCTCTCACTCTAATAATAAAATCTAAGACTCTCAGCCCATATATATATATATTGTAAGGGGGTGTTCTCACCAGCAGGGCGGCGATGACAGAGTTGGTCTGCAGACAACAGGATTTCAGTCCAAATCTTGCTTTATTCAAGTCAGACACAGACACTCCCAGTTATGCCTCACTGGGTAAGGTGAGGTTACAGCAAACAAATGAAAACCCAAAATAAATTCCTGCCCGTCTGGGCTATAACTAATACACATAGGTCACTTTCTCACCTAATAAATGCAGGTTATCCTCCAGGATTCATGAGCCAGCAATACAGTTAGCCTCTTAGGCTCCCCAGGCATAGCTACTCAACTGACATCATGGGATGCCTTTTATTTCCCTCTAATGATCACAGCTGGCTTACCTGTGCTCTCCTCAGGCTAGAGGGAAAAACCTGGCCTGGACCGGGGTGGATTGGAAAGGTCCCACTGCCAACCTACCTTCCCAATCCAAATAAAATCCAGCCCTGTTATTTTAAATAACACTAGCTCCAGCAACTATGTCTTGCTGAAGCCACACCAAAGTCTTTCTGGATTTTATTTACCTCACCCAGTTGAGGAGTCTGGGTGGGATATACACCCCGTCCAGTACTCTGCCATACACTTTACCACAATATATACATTTGATCAAAACACATCTGCGCCCGCCTACTCATGCCAAGGTGCTAGGCGGGCACAGATTTTTCCCTCCTATCTAACAGGCGACCTTGAGGTGACCTCTGAGTCTGACACCATACCGTGGAGCCAGGGGTCACAGCGTTCCTCCTGCTTCTCCTCTTTGCAGCCCCAGAGAAGCTTTTCAACGTGGGGAACCTTCCTTTTTCCTAAGAAGTGGCAAGAAAACTCCACCACGCTCTGTGGCAGATAGATTAAAAGAGTCTCGCAGTTGATAACTTGTGTAAGAACAGCCAGCATTTGTATTACCCTGAAGAGGAGGTTTAGGAGGAGGCTGCGGACCTCAGGCATAACTGTGTTGGTGGTGGTAGTGGCACCCATAACCACGTTATTGGTATTTGAGGCACTGACAGTGGCAGTCGGGGCAAATGCAGAACAAGGGAGGGGGCCAAAGAACGCACAGTGATATCTTACAGTCTGATCAAAGCGGCAGGAAGGGTGAGGACTCCAATGACAACTACTGTGCTGGAGAGGACCTGGGAGCCTGATCCAGGTGCTGAGGTGGAGGCAACATCAGAGGAGGAGGCTAATGACGGCAGCAGCGGCAGCAATAAAGAGTAAAGGTGATGTACCTCCCTAAGAACAGCCAGGGCCATGTCTGCTTTGGGATCTGGTGATGCAGCTGACACTGTGGGTGGGTTAGACCCCAAACGTGCCAGTGCTAAGACAATATCCACTACCTCTAGCTCTGTGTCAGTATCTTCCATCTGGCAGTTTTGACCACACTGCTGGAAAACAGAAGCATTGCCCTGTTAAAACACTGCAAGAACAAAATAAGATATGGGCAGGCAAATGCAAATGTAGGCACCACAACTCTAAGCGGGAATGAAGCGGCATTACCCCATCTGAAGGGCAAGCAAAGGTGGAGCCAGATACCCCAAGAGGAGTTCCCTCCTACTCCCAGTCCCACTTGCGGCAGCCAGGCTGCATTCACAGGCATTCCTGCCTTGTACTCTCACATAGCAGAGAACGTGGGCCTCTCCCTGCAATTCCCACTGTGTGGAAAGGTTCACTCCATGATACACACCTGGAGCAGCTCTTATGGGCAAGGACAGTACATGTCTTTCACAGCCCACTGGTTCAATGTTTTTTTTTTTTTGCAGCAGCAGCAAGACAGCACCCTGGCAACAAGGCTAGGCCCTTTTGACCACCCCATGTTTGTGTTGGCCTGGCCCCCACACCGCCTTCTCTACCTCCTCCTCCATGGACACTCTCCCTGCTTCCTTCCCCAACAGCAAGAGGGCACAGCATCACTCCCACTCCACCTCTTTCATATCTCATGTGTCAAGTTAAGTGTTGCCACGCCGTGCTGGAGAAGATTGTCCTGGGTGAGAGTTGCCACACAGGTGAGCAGTTGCTATAATACATCAAGCAACAAACATCCCGCTGGCTGTCACCCCATTGACTCCAACTAGGCAAGGTGGTCAGCAACAATGGGCACAACATCGTGGCCATCCTGAAACTGGGGGAAATAACACATGCTCCCTGCATGACACACTTCATCCATGTAGTTGTGCAATGCTTTTTAAATAAGTACACTGTTTTGCGCAATGTGATGGCAATTCCCAGGAAACTGTTCTCACATTTCAGCCATTTTTAAATGGTGAGAAATGCTCTCCTGGATTTACATCCTCAGCAGCAGGGAGCATGTGTTGCTTCAAAGTCAGGCAGTGGCAGCTGATCCGAGACACCTGTCAGGTGCTGAAGCCCTTCAAAGTGGCCATAAAGTACATAAGCAGAGACAACTGCACCATGCACGGTCATCCCCCTCATATTTATCTTAGAACAGATGTTGACAATGATGCAGCATGGGACGACGGCAGAAAAAGAACAGCTAACACATCTTGCTGCCTCCCCTGTAGCTGTTGAAGAACCACAAGGAGAAAATGCCTTTGAGGAGGAGGATGAGGAGCTGTCATTGCAAGAGGAAGAGTTGGAGGTGGAGGAGCAAGAGGACGATGATGGCGATGGCACTGGTTACGACACCCAAACATCTCAGTGGGGGTCGGAGCCAAAAGGAACTGGTTCCTCAGGCACACTAGCCATAATGGCAACCTGTATACTGAATACTAGTGTTGAGCGACTCAAAGTATCTGAAGTCGACTTCGATCCGAAATTCAGGAAAAATTTGATTCGCCGCGAAACAAAATTTTCGGCGGCCCCATAGAAATGAACAGAGGGTGACTGCACATGTGTAGTGCACCCTCCGTTCATTTCCCGGCTCCGTTCTCTCCCAGTGATATGCCCCATTGTCTAAGATGGGAATACCCCTTTCATGTAGCACGTCTTACTGTTTGTTATGCCTCAATGAAAAAAGTTAAAGACTACAATTCTTTAAGTGTTAGGACATTGATTTTCTTTGTATCTTAGGCTGAATTCTTTGTACGGCTACCAAAAATTCACAAACTAAGTGCTAGAGATGAGCGAATCTATTCGCCGCTTCGTAGATTCATATCGAATCTTGGGATTTTTCAGCTGCGAAGCGAATCCGAATATTAGGTGATTTGCTTCGCTTTTGTACGCATTCGCTATGTAGTGTGTCCTATAAATTATACGCTATTCTACATATAATTTAGTTACTCTATACTCTGTCGCGTACGAATTCAATTCAGCGATGCAGACTTTTTCCTGGTAGTTACTCTATACGCTGTTGCGTACGAATTCAATTCAGCGATGTAGACTCCTCCCTGGTAGTTCCGCCCCTTTCTCCAGCGCGGGAGGATGACGAGGCAACTCAGGAAATTAAGTTGCGCATTTGTGCGCCTCATCCCTTTTTCCCCCTTTTCAGGGTATTTGGGGAGCCCCTTGAAAGAGGGTTTTTTAAGGAACCTTTGCTGCTTTTTTTTTACCCATTTGGATTACAATTTTACCTATGTGGATTACAAATTGCAACTGAGTTTGGGACTCTGCTCCAGTTCTATGACAAGCGTCAGAAGAAAAGAGACTTAAAAGTGTCCGTGAGCATACTAGGTAGGTGATATTTAAAATTTTTATATTATACCTATAATAATGTATTTGCACTTTACCATATATATGTCTCAAATATTTGCTCTGCCTTTGAGTGTACGCCGCGGCCTCTCCTCGTACGTGCCTGCGTATTACGTAATCGCTTAGACAATAGTACACTGAGATTCGTAAGCTATTTGCACGCTCATGCGTACGTCTTCTAAGAAGTTGCGTACATTTTGTAAATGAACGTTCGTTATTAGTGAGCAAATGTTCGCTAATAGCACATAATAACGTATATTTTGTATGCAAATACAACGAATCTATTCGTCGAATATACGAATTTTAGGAAAAGTTCGGCGAATGTTCGGCGAATAATTTTTTGAATGATTCGCTCATCTCTACTAAGTGCTGTAAAAACTATTTGAATGGCATAAATAAACTTTGGGTTATCTTAAGGAGATGCTCACTATTTAAGATCATAGAGTCTGACTCTCAGAATTCCCTTTGAACAGCTATTTGAAGGATCGTTGAGCTCGGGCACTTAATCAAGGGTTTACATCAATTGAATGGGACTAATCTGTAATATCCTGCACTGTCACTATATAAAGGTTTGGCATTAGGAAGTACAGTGTTTAGACAAATGCACTGGAACATATTGACACCCCTTTAAACAACTTATAGGTAAGGTTGTTCAGAGTCGGCCCTGCACCCACTTGATATTGCTAGCATTCATTTCCCTTGCAGTCCCACCACAATGAAAACAGAAATTAGTTGTATGTGTACAGACATGTTGAGTTCTCCAGAGACAATCCTTGCAGCTACTTCTGCTTTGACTGATAGATGTGGGTCTGCAAAAGGGACCCCATTCTGTTAATGCAGAATTCCCTAATACAGCATTTGAAAGGCAATTTTCTATTTCAGGCAGCCCCTTTAAAGCTGTATAGTATATGTTCTACTGACAAGACAGAAATATGATGTCCTTGAAAAACCCAGCCTGGAAATAAGAGCATAAATCTCTGGAAGATCTAAACCCATTATTATACCATGCATTATCCATCACTCACGTAGAAATAAGTGCATATTTTTCAGTTTTACTATAGGTATAGTGTTTAAAGGAACAAAAAGTATTTTCATATTTTAATCACATACATTTTGCATCATCTTTATACTTGGAATAGATCACTATTTTTCAAGCTTGATTGCCATTGCAATTTTGTCTGGAAGAGATGCAGTATTTTATAGCTTACATCAAAGAAGTAGATTGAAGTAGAAGTAGAGTTTGCCAGATTTTTTGTTCTCCTATTATTGTGAGATAATTCAGTTCACAGCTCTAGTAATATCTGCCATGTTTGAGAATGCTGGATCCATGCTTATATAAGATAAGGTAAAACCAAGTACAAAAAATGTATACTGCGCCTTGTAAAAGTATTCGACCCCCTGGAACTTTTCAACCTTTTGCCACATTTCAGGCTTCAAACAAAAAGATATAACATTTTAAATTTTTGGTGAAGAATCAACAACAAGTGGGTGACAATTGTCAAGTGGAACGAAATTTATTGGATCATTTAAACTTTTTTTGTAATAATAAAACTGAAAAGTGGGGCGTGCAAAATGATTCGGCCCCCTTGCATTAATACTTTGTTGCGCCACCTTTTGCTGCGATTACAGCTGCAAGTCGCTTGGGGTATGTCTCTATCAGTTTTGCACATCTAGAGACTAAAATTCTTGCCCATTCTTCCTTGCAAAACAGCTCGAGCTCTTTGAGGTTGGATGGAGAGCGTTTGTGAACATCAGTTTTCAGCTCTTTCCACATATTCTCAATTGGATTCAGGTCTGGACTTTGTCTTGGCCATTCTAAGACCTGGATACGTTTATTTTTGAACCATTCGATTGTAGATTTTGTTTTATGTTTGGGATCATTGTCTTGTTGGAAGATAAATCTCCATCTTAGTCTCAGGTCTTTTGCAGACTCCAACAGGTTTTCATCCAGATTGGTCCTGTATTTGGCTCCATCCATCTTCCCATCAATTTTAACCATCTTCCCTGTCCCTGCTGATGAAAAGCAGGCCCAAACCATGATGCTGCCACCACCATGTTTGACAGTGGGGATGGTGTGCTCAGGGTGATGAGCTGTGTTGCTTTTAAGCCAAACATATCGTTTTGCATTGTTTCCAAAAAGTTCGATTTTGGTTTCATCTGACCTGAGCACCTTCTGCCACATGTTTGGTGTGTCTCCCAGGTGGCTTGTGGCAAACTGTAAACAAGACTTTTTATGGATATCTTTGAGAAATGGCTTTCTTCTTGCCACTCTTCCATAAAGGCCAGATTTATGAAGTGTTCGACTGATTGTTGTCCTATGGACAGACTTTCCCACCTCAGCTGTAGATCTCTGCAGTTAATCCAGAGTGATCATGGGCCTCTTGGCTACATCTCTGATCAGTCTTCTCCTTGTTTGAGATGAGAATTTAGAGGGACAGCCGGGTCTTGGTAGATTTGCAGTGGTCTGATACTCCTTCCATTTCAATATAATCACTTGCACAGTGCTCCTTGGGATGTTTAACCCCTTCCCGACCGGCGCCGTACATGTACGGCGCTCGGGCGGTGCGGGGACATGACGCCCGCTCGCGGGTGCGGCGGGCGTCATGGCCGGCAAGTCTCTGCTGTTTCTAACAGCAGAGACTTGCCGCTTCTCACCTTCATCGGCGGCGACTTCCAGGGCCTTACTGATGCCGTGATCACGGCATCAGGATGCGTCTGAACCCGGAAGCCTACGCTTCCGGGTGGTGTACAGACGCCCCGATTGGCCAATCGGGGTGTCTGTACACCATATGAAAACTGTAATCCTCGCTGGTGAGGATTACAGTTTTCAAACTGCAATTCTTATTCTGGCCACTAGATGGCAGGCCAGGATAAGAAATGAGCAATTCATGGATTTAACTGCATCTAGTAAATCCATGATTGCTCATAAAGAAAAAAAACAAAACACAATAGATCAGATGATATTTGAGCTTTAAAATAATCACAGAAAAATTTTAAAAAAAATGTTAAAAAATATATAAAAAATAAAAAAGATATAAAAGTTCAAATCACCCCCCTTTCCGTAGAAGTAAAAAATAAATACCTAAATAACAAGAAATATAGACATCATTGGTATCACCGTGACCGAAAACGCCCGTACTTTTAAAATATAAAAAAAAATTTCAATACGGCGAATTGTGTGGCAGGAAAAAAGCGTCCAAATGGCGATTCGCCGTTTTTTGTTGCTTTTTTTTTCTAAAAAAAATTAAATAAAAAGTGATCAAAAAGTCATACACACCCCAGAATGGTATCAATAAAAACTTCAGACCGCCCCGCAAAAAATGATCCCCAATACAGCTCTGTACACATAAATACCAAAAAGTTATAGGGGTCAAGATATGACAAGGAAAAAAAAAAAAAAGGGCAACTTTCTAATTATTTTATCACCATCTAAACGCAGGAAAAACTATACATATTAGGTATTGCCGGATTCGTACTGACCAGTAGAATGAAAGTAACCAGTCAGTTTTAATGCACATCGAACACTGTAAATAAGAAACCCGTAGAACTGTAGCGGAATAGCGGTTTTCTTGCAATTTCACCCCATTTGGAATTTTTTTTCCCGCTTCCCACTACACCATATGTAATATTAAATGGTGGCGTTGGAAAGTACAACTTGTCCTGCAAAAAACAAGCCCTCATACAGCTATGTGAACAGAAAAATAAAACAGTTATGGCTGTTTGAAGGCAGGGAGCGCAAAACGAAAATGCAGAACTGAAAAAACCTCCGGGGTAGAAAGGGTTAAAGCTTGGGAAATCTTTTGGTATCCAAATCCAGCTTTAACCACTTCAGATCTGGGTCTTTTCCCCCCATCCTGACCAGGCCTAATTTTGCAAATCTGATATGTGTCACTTCATGTGGTAATAACTTTGGAACGCTTTTACTTATCCAAGCGATTCTGAGATTGTTTTCTTGTGACACATTGTACTTCAAGTTAATGGTAAATTTGAGTCAATATGTTTTAATTTTATTTATTAAAAAATCCAAAAGTTAACGAAAATTTGAAAAAAAATCACTGTTTTCTAAATTTCAATCTCTCTGCTTTTAAGACAGATAGTGATGCCCCATAAAATCCTTTTTAATTTACATTCCCCATATGTCTACTTTATGTTGGCATCATTTTGGTAGTGCCACTTTATTTTTTTAGGACAGTAGAAGGTTTAGAATTTTAGACGCAATTTTTGCAAATTTGCAAAATCAACTTTTTTTAAGGACCAGTTCAGTTCTGAAGTCACTTTATGGGGCTCACATAATAGAAACCACCCATAAATGACCCCATTTTAGAAACTGCACCCCTCAAACTATTCAAAACTGGTTTTAGAAATGTTGTTAACCCTTTAAGTATTCCACAGAAATTAAAGCAAAATTTCACTTTTTTGCAGATTTTCCACTTTAATCATTTTTTTCCTGTAAAACATCAAGGGTTAACAACAAAACAAAACTCAATATTTATTACCCAGATTCTGCAGTTTGCAGAAACACCCCACATTTGGTCGTAAACTGTTAATTGGGAATACGCCAGGGCTCAGAAGGGGAGGAGCAGCATTTGCATTTTCTAACATGGAATTTTTTGTCATGGTTTGTAAGAGTGATAACTTTTTAATTTTTTGTAAACTGAGCTGTGTGAGGTCTTATTTTTTGTGGGACAAGCTGTGCTTTTTATTGGCACCATTTTGGGGTACATCCGGCTTTCTGATCACTTTTTAATCTAATTTTTGGGAGGTTAACTAAAAAAAAAAAGCAGTTTAGGGGCATTTTTCTATATTTTTTTTTACACCGTTCACTTGATGGGGTAGATCATGTGATATTTTTGTAGAGCCAGTTGTTATGGACGCAACAATAACAAATATGTCTATTTTTTATTTATTTTTTTACGTTTTTATGTTTTTTACGTTTAACACAATAAGAGCATTTTTAGAAAAAAAATCATGTTTTTGTATTGCAATTTTTTAAGAGCCATTTTTTTTTCATTTTTCAGGCTACGATCTTGTGTGGGGGCTCATTTTTTGCGGGATAAGGTGACGTTTTTATTGCTATCATTTTGGGATGCATACGACTTTTTGATTGTTTGATATTATGTTTTTTGGTAGGTGATGCGACCAAAAAAAAGCTGTTTTGGCATAATTTTTATTAGATTTTTTTTACTATGCTGTACAGCCTCAGTGCAGGGCTGATCGGGTCTATGAGAGAGGCCCAAACCATGAGCGCTTCCTGATCTGTATACACAGCGCTCGGTGAGCGCTGTGTATACAGCGATCTACAAGGCAGAGACCCCTGGGAACGGTCCCTGCCTTCTCTTTGGGGTACCCTGCTGTCACTGACAGCAGGTACCCCATCGTGCAGCTGCACGATTAGCGTGCAGCTGCTATCTCTGAATGGACGTTCAGAAACGTCCATTCAGAGATAGATAACCACTTCCCGGACGTTTATGTACTATGGGCGGACAGGAAGTGGTTAAACTTCTCCACAACAGTATCACGGACCTGCCTGGTGTGTTCCTTGGTCTTCATGATGCTCTCTGTGCTTTAACCACTTCCCATCCGGGCCATTTACACCCTTCCTGACCAGGCCTAATTTTGCAAATCTGACATGTGTCACTTCATGTGGTAATAACTTTGGAACGCTTTTACTTATCCAAGCCATTCATAGATTGTTTTCTTGTGACACATTGTACTTTGTGTTAATGGTAAATTTGAGTCAACATATTTTACCTTTATTTATAAAAAATCCAAAATTTACTGAAAATTTTGAAAAAAATCACAATTTTTTAAATATTAATTTCTCTGCTTTTAAGTTGCATAGGGATATCTAATAAAATTGTTATTAATGAACATTCACCATATGTCCACTTTATGTTGGCATAATTTTGGAAATGTAATTTTATTTTTTGAGGACGTTAGAAGGCTTCGAATTTTAGATGTAATTTTTAAGATTTTCATGAAAATTTCCAATAGTTAATTTTAAAGGACCTTTGCAGTTCTAAAGTGACTTTGAGGGGCTTAAATAATAGAAATCTCCCGTAAATGAACATATTTTAGAAACTACAGCCCCCAATGTAATCCAAACTGATTTTTACAAAGTTAGTTAACCCTTTAGATTTCCCACAAGAATTAAAACAGAAGGAAGGTGAAATTTAAAAATAAATATATTTTTTTGCAGATTTTCAATTGTTTTTTCCTATAAGATAAGATAGATTCCTATAATTTTTCCTATAAGATAGCAAGGGTAAACCGCAAATCAAACCTGAATATTTATTTTCCTGATTCTGAAGTTTGCAGAAACACCCCATATATGGTTGTAAACTGCTCTGTGACCAGCAGTAATGAGAGGGAGATAGTACAAGCATTTGTGATGGCTTTGACAGCTTGTCAGAGTGATCAAAAGCCTGGAGACCAGGAAAACAGGTCTCAGGTTAAAGCTCCATGTTCTTGGCTGTCAGGAGGCAGCTGAGTCATGGAGATTCTATGTACAGGTGCTGCACACAGGGGGCAAAGCTCAAAGACGTTTTAAAATGTCCATTCTGAGATATAGATCCACTACCAGGACGTTTATAGTCAATGTGCAGACTGGGAGTGGTTAAACAGAACCCTGAGACTATCACAGAGCAGGTGCATTTATACGGAGACTTGATTACACACAGGTGGATCCTACTTATCTTCATCAGTTATTGGATTACATTGGATCATTCAGAGATCCTCAATGAACTTCTGGAGTGAGTTTTCTGAACTGAAAGTAAATGGGCCGAATAATTTTGCACGCCTTTTCAGTTTTATTATTACAAAAAAAGTTTTAATCCAAAAAATTTCGTTCCACTTCACAATTGTGACCCACTTGTTGTTAATTCTTCACCAAAAATTTAAAATGTTATATCTTTTTGTTTGAAGCCTGAAATGTGGCAAAAGGTTGAAAAGTTCCAGGGGGCCGAATACTTTCGCAAGGCACTGTAGGTGGGTGCATGTTAGTGTGCTACTGTACCTGTGACAATTGAGATGAAAGGGGAGGACCATAATGGCAAGAGTGATTAAGTAAGATTGTGGCGTTTCCTTACAATCTTATATGGCAGGGGTGGACTGGGAACTTAAAGTGGCCCTGAAAAAAATTAAAAAACAAAAGTGGCCCCAAATACCACAGTGCAGCACAAAATACTGCCACCCCTACCACAGTATTCAACTACTGTTTATCAATCTCCTGAGGACAACAATACAGTTGAATTGAGAGGGCACCTGTGGCCACCTACCAGGTACTTATGTACCTGGTGCTCCTAGCATTAATGCTGAGAGTATCAGATTATGTACCTGGTTGGTGGCCATGAGGCGGGCTCAGGCGGCTCCATAGGCATTGTCCCACTGGGAATTTTCCCTGTAGGATTTATGACCAGTCTACCCCTGGTATATGGGGATTTGGCTAAGAGCATGGATTAGAAGGTATGGGGTATATCATAGCAGTTGTGGGTTGTCTCAGCTGGTCTTTCACATGGCAGTATTTTGTTTGCCAAGGATTAACCACTGGACAAAGTGAAAGGCAAAATGCTGAACATGTAACTTTCCTTGCTCTATATACTGTACATCTTGCCCTGCTTATTATGGATGTGATAATTCTACTCATGTATATTGGTAGTGTGCCTTGAGGTCAGTGTATGCTCACAAAATGTGTATATAATTTCTCAAAATGTCGGGTAATTGCTGTACAAAGATCTGTCTCCGTACAGCATTAAAATGTATGGCCTCCGACAAAGCAAAGTCAGTTATTCACGAAGTCCCACGAGACTTCATTGAGTAACTTTGGTATTTGATTATTAAAGTGAAAATCACTTCAAAACTTGGATCTGAACTCGGTTTTGGTTCTGACTGGTACCTCATCTGAGGCTGTACATTTTAATGCTGTACAGAGACGAATCTCCGTACAGCATTAATCCGAATTTTTGAGCGAAGCGACTTCAGATCTAGGATCCAAATCTCGCTTCGCTCATTACTAGTCTTAATGTCATGTCTGTCATTTGGACAGCAAGATTAGTGCGGCAAGCTGTGTTATTCTTTCTGTCAAATCTGTCAAAAGAACTTCTGTCAGAGGCTTAAAACAGAGCCTACTTCTTATCCATAGGAGGAACTTGGCATGAAAATGGTAAGAATGCTCAGAACGCTCTGATGCAGTAACACCAGCCGTTCATTAAAACACTTGTGTGACACGTGACTAGATGCTGTAATGCAGTTTATGACTTCACTAACGCAGTTATATTTTGCGTTACTGATGTGAAATGTACCCAGCATTCAGTAACACGACTATAACGTCCAATTACAAACAGTAAATAGAAACTTTTTTCTAGAAAAAAGGGGCAATTCCTCAGTGCTTGCAAGAATGTAATTTGTATGAAAGTGTACAAAGAAACTTTTTTTTTTAAATGCCTGTTTTTACAGGAATCTGTAATCAGTTGCGAGAAGCTGAACTGACAGTTGCCTGCCAGCAAATACATTTGTTAGTGACCAGTTTTCACTTCTTCTCCCTGATTACATAGAAACATAGAAGATTGACGGCAGAAAAAGACCACCTGGTCCATCTAGTCTGCCCTTTTATTATCCTTTATTGTTATCTTAGGATAGATACATGTTTATCCCAGGCATGTTTAAATTCAGTTACTGTGGATGTATCAACCACCTCTGCTGGAAGTTTATTCCATGCTTCTACTACTCTTTCAGTGAAATAATATTTTCTAATGTTCTTGATTTTCCCCAAACTAACCTCAGACTGTGCCCCCTTGTTCTTATATTCAGTTTCTTATTAATAACCCTTCCCTCCTGAACTTTATTCAGTTCTTTAACATATTTAAAGGTTTCAATCATGTCCCCCCTTTCTTTTCTTTCCTCCAGACTATACATATTAAGAACTCTAAGAGCGCCCTCCTGTACTTTGGGGGCTCCGTTCTCGATATAGGTGTGTGTCCCAGTGGTGGGACCTCTACCTATAAGACAATGGGGACATAACCTAGCGATATGCCCCCATTGTACAAGATGAGAATACCCCTTTAACTTTCCCTGACAATAAGCTTAATTTATTTCTGACTGTCCTTGATTGTGTTTTCACTCTCCCTGACTCCCTAAGATCATTTTCCTGGCAGACACTGTAATATCCAACCACCCTCATTCACAGCCCAACACAGAATGATGTTCTGCTTGTTCTGCTAGGGCACCTCCCTTCCTCGGCAAGCTCTCCCCTCCACTTCCTCTCAGGGTCATGTGAGAACCCTTCTTCCTCCTAAGTGCCTTTTCCCGCCAACATGTGCACTAAAATGGTGATTTGTGCCGTTTTACTGGATGCGTCTGAATCAAACTTGAAAATATTCGCCTGCCATCCAAATAGCTAAGTTTGCTCATCCTTAGTGTAGACACATTTATTGCAGGGGGCCCATGAATGCAGCCTCACATTTCAGGCCTGCTCCAGTATCAGACAAGTGGAAATCAACCATTGGTATGAAATATATAAGCACCTTATTTTTCTTGTCTTTTGCTCAATAAGAATGAATAATGAAGCACATAATAAAACACAATGGACTATTGGAAGCTTGGCGTTAAACTGCTGCTATGCTATAATTTATCTCACAGCTGCCTGTAATGACAGCTTTTCAGGACTGCACACCATTGCACAGCTCTTGACCAGAACCCAATCAATATCTTCTATTATTTTATTTCTTTTTAGTCTAATTAAATTTCCTCATGAAAATAAGTAATCACAGTTCTGGTCTGTAACAATCAGCATACCTGGTATTAATAGCAGTACACAGAAAACCAACCATCACAGAAAGTACTAGCTAAAATATAGCCTTTATTAACAAATAATTAAAAGGTATAGTATTTCAAACACAGAAAAAGAAAAAATGAATATCAATGTTCTTACTAATGTAAATCAAGGGATGCCCTATTCCGTGATGGAGAGGGGAATATCTCGAGTCAGGATGGCTTGCAATGATGAGACAGATGATGTAAAGATCAAGCCCTAATGTTGTACCTGACTAATCGACCCTACCTAGAACGGAATAGCCGCCCCGACAGGGGCGATCCCGTATCAGGAACCTCCTACTGTCCCTGATGAGGCCCTGATACAGAGAAACCACAACCACTCCTATATATCACCACACCAGTGAAGAGTAATTAAGTTATAAAATAACAAACTATAATCATATAGATAATTAATAAATAACTACTGGTCAGTTAATATCGTTAGTTGTATTAAAATATGACAAACAAGGTTGCTACCAGATGGATTTATGAATACTCGTCGATTAATATTACCAATTGCATTCAATATAGCATGGAAAAGTTCCTACGCATTTCACCTATAGATAATGGTTCATCAGGGAACTAAAGATCAGCAAAGCAATGTTGCAACGCCGGTAAATCCACCGGATATTCTGACCAAGAAATAAAATACAAAACCACTTATAGCAAAAAAATAATAAAGGCATCCAGTACATCCATTTGTTTCCACCAGCAATAACATCAGATGATACATGGATCCTATATACATTGCCCAATCAGCATAGCAAAAATATACTTGCAAGGGGACTATAGTTATACAATCCCAACCATAGGTATCACATAGAGCTGTCTGAAATGATATCCATACCAACGTAGATACAAGAGGGCATTAGAACGTGTAAATATAATTCAAGATATACAGTCTCTAAATCAGTGCAATCATTATCTATACTTGCGTATGACCAAAACCACTCAGATCGTCATGGTGGATATAGCTCCAGTGCGCTCGTGCCTCTGCGCTGCCGTCAGAAAGTATGGATGCTGGCCTCATCAGGGACAGTAGGAGGTTCCTGATACGGGATCGCCCCTGTCGGGGCGGCTATTCCGTTCTAGGTAGGGTCGATTAGTCAGGTACAACATTAGGGCTTGATCTTTACATCATCTGTCTCATCATTGCAAGCCATCCTGACTCGAGATATTCCCCTCTCCATCACGGAATAGGGCATCCCTTGATTTACATTAGTAAGAACATTGATATTCATTTTTTCTTTTTCTGTGTTTGAAATACTATACCTTTTAATTATTTGTTAATAAAGGCTATATTTTAGCTAGTACTTTCTGTGATGGTCATGAAAATAAGAACACCAAAAATGATCACCTCCTGTAACCACACGGCAGAATAAATCCATTTGTATGTCTAATGAGTTATTATTGTTTCATACATTACATAGCATTATACAGTAAAGTATACAGTGCAGTATACATATTCTACCAATTTTCAAAACTTGAATTTGTTTGTAAGATATATATAGTCATACTGCAAAAGTTAATAATTATAATTTGCAGTATGCTACATTATGTTTGAATCATTTCAAATTTTCAAGAACATTTCCAATACCTTCAGGTCTGAAGTGACCTTGAGAGGCTTATATATTAATAACCCCTCAAAAATGATTCCATTATTTAACTCCAATTCCAAAAACATTAAATGAGTATTCCGGTTACCATAAATATAACTTGTGTTTTAGACTAATCAATCATCAATAATTACCTAATATAATGTCAAGTTCACATATTTACCATTCAGTAGTTATAAAAGTAGTTTTCCTCCTCTGCTACCCACTGTTTCCTCATAAGTTACCATGGCATCGACCTGTAGTTTTGTGCCTTTGTTAGGTCGAGCATGCTTAGTGTGTTGCTATAAATTCTCTAGCTATATGTCAGTGTGCTGCTGATTACTGAGTAGAGGGGGTGTGCTTGGACTGTTATATCAGGCAGCCAATCAGTAAACACCAACACTCATGAGCAAGCAGAAACTTGCAGCAGGAAAGCTAGGCATTGTGGGGATTGTAGTTTTGTGAAGGAAGATCAGACACCATGATACTCTGTGTGTTGTAGGCTCACATAGGAGCTAGAATAATGGATTGCAAGGTAAATTGAAGCTCTGGTTATATGTAGAGATGAGCGAGCATGCTTGTCCGAGCTAGGTGCTTGTTCGAGTATTAGGGTACTCGTAAGTGCTCGCTGCTCGGACAAGTATCTCGCCATGCTCGAGGAAATGGCAACTTCCGCATTGTGCATTTTTGGCGCCTATAAACTCAGCCAATCACAAGCCAGGAGACTCTGCGGTAAACCCAGCATCACGTGGGGCCCTTACATGTCGATAGCAGGGGTTAGCTGGCCTGATCAGGTGACCCTGGAATATACTACTGACTGCCCGCGGTGCTCGGCTCAGATGCTGTCTGGATGTCGTTAGGGATAGAGCTGCTGCGTTTCAGGGAGAGCGTTAGGGCCTGCATTTAGTTCTTTGTTAGACAGGAGTGATCTCAAAAGAACCCAACAGCCCTTCTAAGGGCTACAAGACATTTTTTGTCTCCTGGCTGGGCTGGCTGGCTGGCACTAGTAGTGCAGCGATCGCCATATATAACCCTTTCGTTTTTTTTTTATTGTTATATCTCAGTGATACAAATCCATTTCATACAGCGGTGTGGAACCATTCTGTGTGTCACAGTTCAGCTGTCCACTCAACACAATCCGTATTTTCTGTCCAGGTGACACATTCTGTACGTCACTTAATTAAAAAAGGTCTTTTGCTCTCACTTATACAGCTAGATTCCAAAAATCTCTGTGCGACATTTGTCTGGGTTGCAGTCAAAATAGCCACCGTCAGCAGGGGCTGAGTTTGCTCTCTGATAGTTTCTGCACGTCACGTTCCAAAAAAAAAAAATATAAAAAAAAACTAAAAAACAAAACTATATAAAAAAATAGTTTTTTTGTTGTTTTATCTCAGTGATACAAATCCATTTCACACAGCTGTGTGGAACCATTCTGTGTGTCACAGTTCAGCTGTCCACTCAACACAATCCGTATTTTCTGTCCAGGTGACACCTTCTGTACGTCACTTAATTAAAAAAGGTCTTTTGCTCTCACTTACATAGCTACATTAGAAAAATCTCTGTGCAACATTTGTCTGGGTTGCAACTAAGCAGACCAAGTCTGCCTAATCTAAAAGTTTCCGTGTAATTGCTCCATGCTGCACGGTACGTAATAACATACGTAATTTTGATCTAACTTATCCACCTATATATTTACTTGTTCAGACTGAACAAGTTTGTGGGTTTCAGTACAGCAGGCCCATTTATTTTATTTTTTTTATATAATACATTTATATACAGAAAATGTTGAACCCCAGGGATAAGGGTCGAGGACGTGGGCATTCAATTACTGCAGGGGGCAGAGGCCGTGGTCCTGGGCAGGGTGAGACAGTACCTGCTGATGAGGGAGCAGGGGAACGCCGCAGAGCTACACTCCCTAGCTTCATGTCTCAACTTACAGGGACACGTGGTAGAGGACTGTTGAAACCACAATAGTGCGAACAGCTGATGTCGTGGATTGCGGACAATGCTTCAAGTAATTTATCCACCAGTCAGTCTTCCACGCAGCCCACCCACGTTACCCAAGGGAGCACTCCTCTGGCTCCTCCACCTCAACCTCCTTCCCCCCAGTCTGCCCCCTCCCAGGAAAATTTGGAATGCGATCTGGCATACTCTCAGGAACTGTTTTCTGGACCCTTCCCAGAGTCACAAACCACTTCTCAGGTTGATACTGACCTCTTTCCCGATGCCCAAGTTTTCCAACTGTCGCAGTCTGTGGGTGATGATGATGATGACAATGTTGACTTAGTGGAAGAAGTGTGTAAAGAGGTGTCGGACGATGAGGAGACATGGTTGTCAGACAGTGGTGAAGTTGTTGTCAGGGCAGGAAGTCCGAGGGGGGAGCAGACTGAGGAATCGGAGGATGACGAGGTGACTGACCCAAGCTGGGTTGATAAGCCGAGTGAAGACAGTGCACCAGAACAGGTTGGAAAAGGCAGTTGTCACGCGAGGTCGGCGTCGCGCTCCCTCTGCACGACATCGCCGGACCTCTCCGCCCCCCTAGAGACGAGCTATAGGGAATTGAAGTGCTGGTCTTGTCAGCCAGCACTTCATGAGTTAATTCTCTGTTTGGGTTTAGCCATGTGGTGCTGATCACACCACATGGCTACTTTGCATATTGTTTGGACAGCTTGCTCCGCCTCAGGT
>ONZH01030077.1:600000-754450 GCA_900303285.1 Rhinella marina | reverse complement strand
TAAAATCTCAGGCATCTGTTGTGGGTTTGGGAATGTGTTGTATGAGGGCGTCGGCATCATTGACTGTACTGCACATGTGCGGCACCTGGATCGCACTGCGCAAGCACCAGATTTCACTGCAGAGCAGAGTGAGCTTTCAATCAACACTGAATCAAGAGTGAAGATTGGGGTCATGGTTTAGTGAGGAGATGCTGAGGGTTCACCTGTAGTACCCCATTCCTGGGGGTATCTGCAATTATTGTAAATATTTATGCATTGTAATGTAATGTATAAGCCCCTCCCCCTGTTCCTCCCCTTTTGGTAGGAATGGAATGGTCCTGCTTCTTGCCAGGAGGGGAGTTCCTGTTGAGACACAGCAAGGAGAGGAATCACACTGCAGAGCTCCTGCTCCTGCAAAGGATTATCCAGAGGGATCAACTTAATTCATCCTCAGACAGCTGAAAACCTGCATAATAGACACTGCTGTAGGGTGAGGGACTACGGCTCAGACACCTATCTCCAAGACTGCTAATAGGTCAGTTACAATTTCAGTCTAAAACAGTTAGTGGACACCTACACCCACAAGGGCTACATTGAAGCCATCCATCCTGCCTCCATACCTAATTCACCAGAAGTTACATTTTGCACTTTGTACATTCATTTCTGGCTTCATTCTTCAGACTACCTCTCCACTGCACCGATCCCCATGGAGCAATGGCCTGAGGGAGTACACCATGGCGCAACAGTTCATCAGGGCCAATACCACTCCCATCCTCTCCACCGGTTCCTCAGGGGCTCGTTGCACACCAACTGGGCACTTGTCAACTTGTTCATATTTGGAATTTGGGACCTTCATTTTTCTCTGCAATTGAAATGACAATGAAAAGAGTGCACTAGAATTACTTTGAGGGGCAGAAAGAAGCTACTAAACTCCCTTTACTCTTCTAGGGAATTACATATTTGGGATCTCCATCAATTAGCTATCCAGAGAGCAGGTCTTTCTCTCTGAAGGACCTGGTATGTCAACTTAATAGGAACTGTGTAATACTTAATGTCACCATTGGTGGTGCTGCAGGGGATGTGAACACTTCCTGCCAGGTTCCTCTGGAGACTGCACCTATCATTAGGGTTCTATGTACGGTACCCTGTGATTAGAGATCATTTCTAATAAAATAAAAAGGCAGTGTCCAACGTGGTCAACCCTTTATTGATATCAACCTGGTCTTTACCCTGGTTTCCTGCCTGTTTACAGCAAACTAGAAAAGATCAGTTTCAACCTCATCTGTATCATGTATACTAGTGATGAGCGAGCATGCTCGCCCGAACTCGCTGTTTGGCCGAGCATGCCTGAGCTCGGGTCTACTCGGTGTTTGGCCGAACACCGAGTGTACTCGAGCGCAAAGCTCGAGTCCCCTCCCCGCCGCAAGACGGATCTGTCATGACCCCAATGCATGTCAATGGGGGCGGATCCGTTTGGTGTGACACACTAGTAAACGGATCCGTCCTCCATTGACTTTCAATGGAGTTCATGACGGATCCGGCCTTACCTTTCCCAGCAGCTCCCTCCAGCAGGTGGCGCTGTGGTAAAACTCACCACTCTGCGCGCCGTCTTTCCTGCTGGAACAGGTCGGGAACTGCCGGGGAAGGCAAGTTTAATTCAGTGTCTGTGTCTGTGTATTTTTTTTTTTTTTTTTGGGACCCCTTTATACCAGACACCCTCCCCTCTTCTGATCGGGGGGTGTCTGGTTTAGTCCCATAGACTTCAATTATGCTTGGGTGCTCAGCTGAGCACTCGAGCACCCCGGAGTGCTCGGTCAACACTAATGTATACTAAAGGCATCTCATTCGGCTCCTATGAAGCTCTTGAATACAATGTACCCAGTACAAAGAATCACTAGTATAATTGCAGCAATTGGGAAAGAGGAAGAGAATGTCCAGACTGTAATGCCACTTCCATAAAAGGTGGGAAGGGGCTACAGTCGTGGATATTTCTGTCTATGAAGGTTCTCATTCATCCAGGTCATAGTATCAATAGTAATCAGTCAAACCAACTGGACTTGTATTTATTTCTTGAAGACATTTCACTAGTCATTCGACTGGATTTTTTAATGAGAATAACTTGTACAAGGAATCTCCAGCATTAAATAGTGGTGACTCATACTTCAGTCAGCATAATCTGTTATAATCAAGACAAAGTCAAGGACGTTCTGGAGGTAAGATGCTGATTGCATTTGCTTAACTAAAGCATGAGTCACCTGTATTTAGTGCTGCAGATTCTTTGTACAAGTTATTCTCATTCCCAAAGCCAGTCGCATGGCTGGTGACTGAGCGAAACATCTTCAAGAAATAAATAATCCAGTTGTTTTGTTTTATTACTACAATTTTTAAAAAAAAAACTAAAGCTGCGGGAATTATTGTGCAGTCATCTCCAGGTTTTTATGGCGTGAGTGGGCATGACCTAAAACTAGTCTGTGCAACATCCAGCAGGCAGTCTACTGTGTATATCATACAGATATCAGAGTATGGCTTCAGAACATGCAGGGGTGCACCTAGCCTTTCTGCAACCTGAGGTGAAAACTGAAATGGCACCTCCCATGCCAATGTCTTAACCTAACCCCTTTGCCACAATGAAAGTGCTCATTGCCCATGGCCCTTCCGCTGCCCTCCTCTTGCCCCTACCTGGTGCTGCCTGAGGCGATCGCCTCACCTGGCCTCATTGGTGGTGCACCCTTGAGAACATGTATTATCATACTCTCAAATGATAGTCACCCAGAGAAGAAGACAAGTGGTTACTAGACAACTTGAACTCAAGCAACCTGCAGGATACACTAGGAGGAAGCAAATCCGAGTAGAGTTTGTACAAGAATGTACTGCTATATAGACTATATCTATGCGGTTACTGCTGTGGAGTTAGCTTTTAATAAGATTATTGTCTCCACAGAGCTGAGAGATTCTTGAAATATTTATGTGAATATAATTACAGATACTATTAGATTACAATATTCAGTATTTTAGGTTTAATGTCTGGTCAAATCCAATTTGAAAGTATTTACACCACGGACAGAACACAATATATCTTCATTACTGCGTTCAGTAATATTACAAAATGATCGCATTCATCATTAATGAACCTTCTTTGCATAAACAGGAGGTTTTCTTTAACTACTGAGACCTCCGTATGGCTATCATGTAAATCAATCCAACGATTTAAGGGCAGGTTTGGCCCGCCCCTACCCCCCTCCCACCCCCCTAAAAAAAAAAGTCCTCTGGCTCTCAGATCAATGTTGACCCCTAATATAACAGGGCCATTTAGACATTTGTTTTTCAAAGGATAGCCACTGACTATGCCCTGGTCCCAGAGTTAGACTGGCCCACTGAAATACCAGAGAATCCTCCAGTGAGCCCGAGAGGTGACACAATAATGGACCCCAAGGTCTCACAAGAGATACCCCATTTGGGGGTGACTTTGGAGTGAACCCTTTTTCTTGAGGTTTTATTTCTTAAGAGTTGATTCACAACCTACTGAACATGCATGTGTTTTTTATGGATGGAGGTTAGATTCTCAGAATAGCTTCTGCTGGTGGCCCAAGGAACTATAATTATAGTTTGAAGAGCTATCTGGCAGACCTTCAAACAATGTCAGACTAGGGTTCCTTGGGCCCTAGAAGAACATTATTTGAAGCTTTGTCATGTAGATCTTTTCCAAAAATGTTAGACCGTAGCCCAAGGAACCCCAGTCTAACATTGTTAGAAGAATTACTTGCCAGACCTTCAAACAATGTCAGACTAAGGTTCCTTGGGCCCAAGTCTGACATTACTGAAAAAGATCCACATGGCAAACCTTCAAACATCAGACTGGAGCCTAAAGAACACCAGTCGAACATTGCTGCTGGTGGGCCCAAGGAACCCCAATCGGACATCGTTTGAAGAGTTACATGGCAGACCTTCAAATAATGTCAGACTAACCACATTTGGGGGTGAGTTTGGAATGAACCCTTTGCCTTGAGGTTTTATTTCTTAAGAGTTGATTCACAACCTTGTGAACATCCATGTGTTTTGTATAGATGGAGGTTAGATTCTCGGAGTAGAATGTCATGTAGATATTTTCCAATAATGTTAGACTGTAGCAAAAGGAACCCCAGTCTAACATTGTTAGAAGAATTACTTGCCAGACCTTCAAACAATGTCAGACTAAGGTTCCTTGGGCCCAAGTCTGACATTACTGAAAAAGATCCACATGGCAAACCTTCAAACATCAGACTGGAGCCTAAAGAACACCAGTCGAACATTGCTGCTGGTGGGCCCAAGGAACCCCAATCGGACATCGTTTGAAGAGTTACATGGCAGACCTTCAAATAATGTCAGACTAACCACATTTGGGGGTGAGTTTGGAATGAACCCTTTGCCTTGAGGTTTTATTTCTTAAGAGTTGATTCACAACCTTGTGAACATCCATGTGTTTTGTATAGATGGAGGTTAGATTCTCGGAGTAGAATGTCATGTAGATATTTTCCAATAATGTTAGACTGTAGCAAAAGGAACCCCAGTCTAACAGTGTTAGAAGAATTACTTGGCAGACCTTCAAACAATGTCAGACAGGTTCTTTGGGACCAAGTCTGAGATTACTGGAAAAGATCTACATGGCAGACAACATCATATTGCAGCCCAAAGAACACCAGTCTAACATTGCTGCTAGTAGGTCCAAGGAACCCCAATCTGACATTGTTTGTAGATCTAGATGGCAGACCTTCAAATAATGTCAGACTAACCCCATTCGGGGGTGAGTTTGGAATGAACCCTTTGCCTTGAGGTTTTTTTCCTAAGAGTTGATTCACAACTTTGTGAACATGCATGTGTTTTGTATAGATGAAGATTAGATTCTAAAAATAGCAGAATAGCTGATGGCCCAAGGAATCTGACATTGTTTGAAGACCTACATGGAGGACCTTCTAACAATGTCAGACTAGAGTGGGTTCCTTGGGCCCCAGAAGGACATTATTTGAAGGTCTGTCATGTAGATCTTCTCCAAGAATCTTAGACTGTAGCCCAAGGAACCCCAGTCTAACATTGTTAGAAGAGTTACTTGGCAGACCTTCAAACAATGTCTGACTAAATTTCCTTGAGCTGAAGTCTGACATTACTGAAAAAGATCTACATTGCAGACCTTCAAACATCAGACTGGAGCCCAAAGAATGCCAGTCTAACATTGCTGCTGGTGGGCCCAAGGAACCCCAATCTGAAATTGTTTGAAGAGCTACATGGCAGACCTTCAAATAATGTCAGACTAACCCCATGTGGTGGTGAGTTTGGAATGAACCTTTGCCTTGAGGTTTTATTTCTTAAGAGTTGATTTACAACCTTGTGATGTGAACATGCATGTGTTTTGTATAGATGGAGGTTAGATTCTCAGAATATCTTCTGCTGGTGGCCCAAGGAACCCAAATCTGAAATTGTTTTAAGATCTACATAGTAGACCTTCAAACAATGTCAGACTAGGGTGGGTTCCTTGGAATCCCGAAAGGACATTATTTGAAGGTCTATTATGTAGATATTCTCCAAGAATCTTAGACTGTAGCCCAAGGAACCCCAGTCTAACATTGTTAGAAGAGTTATTTGGCAGACCTTCAAACAATGTCAGACTAAATTTCCTTGGGCCCCAGAATGACATTATTGAAAAAGATCTACATGGCAAACCTTCAAACAACATCAGACTGGAGCCCAAAGAACACCAGTCTAACATTGCTGCTGGTGGGCCCAAGGAACCCCGATCTGACATTTTTTGAAGACCTACATGGCAGACCTTCAAATAATGTCAGACTAACCCCATTTGGTGGTGAGTTTGGAATGAACCTTTGCCTTGAGGTTTTATTTCTTAAGAGTTGATTTACAACCTTGTGATGTGAACATGCATGTGTTTTGTATAGATGGAGGTTAGATTCTCAGAATATCTTCTGCTGGTGGCCCAAGGAACCCAAATCTGAAATTGTTTTAAGATCTACATAGTATACCTTCAAACAATGTCAGACTAGGGTGGGTTCCTTGGAATCCAGAAAGGACATTATTTGAAGGTCTATTATGTAGATCTTCTCCAAGAATCTTAGACTGTAGCCCAAGGAACCCCAGTCTAACATTGTTAGAAGAGTTATTTGGCAGACCTTCAAACAATGTCAGACTAAATTTCCTTGGGCCCCAGAATGACATTATTGAAAAAGATCTACATGGCAAACCTTCAAACAACATCAGACTGGAGCCCGAAGAACACCAGTCTAACATTGCTGCTGGTGGGCCCAAGGAACCCCAATCTGACATTTTTTGAAGACCTACATGGCAGACCTTCAAATAATGTCAGGCTATGGTGGGTTCCTTAGGCCCCAGAAGGACATTATTTGAAGGTCTGTCATGTAGATCTTCTCCAAGAATGTTAAACTGTAGCCCAAGGAACCACAGTTTAACATTGTTAGAAGAGTTACATGGCAGACCTTCAAGCAATGCCAGACTAAGGTTCGTTGGGCCCAAGTCTGACATTATTGAAAAAGATCTACATGGCAAACCTTCAAACATCAGACTGGAGCCCAAAGAACCCCAGTCTAACATTGCTTCTAATGGTGGGCCCAAGGAACCCCAATCTGACATTTTTTGTAGAGCTACATGGCAGACCTTCAAATAATGTCAGACGAGGGTTCCTCATCTCCCAGAATGACATTGTTTGAAGGTCTGTCATGTAGATTTCTTCCAACAATGTTAGACTGGAGCCCAAGGAACCCCAATCTAAAAATTTTTGAAGAGATACATAGCAAAACTTCAAACAATGTCAGACTGGTGTCCAAGGAAACATATACATATATAATAGTAAACCCACCAACTGGGTGTTATCCAGATAATCGCCCTAGTTCCCTTCACAATTCTACAATATTGCCTGACAGTATTTTTCAATCCTGATAAATGCCAATGTTGATAACTGTCTTAGGGGAAAATTGCCTATAATGGTTCTCTGTACAGGCTCAGTGATTTCGGTAATATTGCACGCTGTCTAGGCTAATTCTTGTTGACATGTATGACATTTACTGAACATATATTTATTCTTGAAAAAAATATAGATTTTCTACTTGAAACCTGAAGTCTGTAGTTTATTTTTTTTTTCTTACAGAAACTGCTTCCATATGATCTCTGTGTGATTTGTTTACATATTTCCTCATTCTTTAAAACTGAACCTTCTATTGGTTATGCTTGCAACTTTTTATTATGACCAATGATCATAAACTTGATGGTGTCCTGTATACACTGAAAACAAAACTCAGTAGGGGATCTAGTGATAAGTCAAAATGTTGTCTCCAGGAGATGAGATGTCTCATACAAAAAAAATAAAAATCTGTTCCCTTTTATTATTACCATTCTGTATAATGTAGTGGGTTAGAAATATTTAGTACCCATCCCCCATTGTGCTGATAAGATCACATTCCTGAGTGATCTCAAAGACATGGGTGCTGCACACTGGAGGAGGGGCTAAAAGTTTAAAATGTATAAAAATCATTCATTCAGGGCACTCCATTGAAGACTTCATTCTAGGTAGGATGTAAGTATTGATTTGCCCTATCTTTTGTACACCCTGGGGTGGGGCTACGACATGGCGACCAGAGTGCCACCCCATATTGCATGTTGCATATTTAGGCTAGTGATGTTTATTTACTTTTTACTATTCAGTATGTGATTTGTTTGTGTTATTGTATATTTAATCACTTACTAAATATATTTATTCACATAGCCTGCATAAGCTTATTCATTCTCACATCTTTTGAATTCACGTTACGTTACATCATCTCAGGATGGAAGGACCCAGACTTCGGACACCTCTACTTTCCCATCTTTTATACTGTCGAAGAGAAGGACATCTTGACCTCTGGTGGCTTGTTTGCTATGAGTGCAGGACCTATTGAAAGCACAAGCTCTTACCATGGTGAAAATGGATGAGGTTAGCCACAACTAACCACAACACCATCAAAGGCCCAGGGGTAGTCTATATGGTCCAATTGCTAAACCTTATCAATGTCCAAGTAATTTACAACAAAATCATTAAATATTTTTTAATGGCACCACAATTGCTTCGACAGACGTGCTTGAGTTAAGTCTGCCATATTTATCATTAAAGGGGCTGTCCCATGAAAAATTATAATACATTTTTCAAAACAGCACCTGGATCTGAATACTTTTGTAAATGCATTAAAAATGTATTATTCACTGAAATCTATTGGTATAGCACCACCTGCTGTTTATTCCGGCCGCCTCTCAGCATGTTTGCCGTGCTGCGGCCGGACTTCCGGCCCGTCCCCATTATAATGAATGGGTGCGGAGCGGAATTCCGGCGGCACGGTGCACTAGCGGCAGCATGAATCCGGTGGGGGAACAGCCTGCCAGAGAAGGCTGCTGCTAGTGTGAAAGTAGCCTTAAACAGCTCTAATACTTTAGTGTTGAGTGAATCGAAGTGTCTGAATAGACTTCGATACAAATTTCAGGGAAAATTCTATTCACCGCAAAGCCCCGAACTTCCTTGTACTTCATCGTAACAAATCGATTTTTCCCTGAAATGGAGTGAAGATTCCGTACACGGTGACATAAGACATCACCACGCTGGGTAATGTGATAACATCATCATGCGTCGTGCGAGATTTCGCACTGGATCTTCAATCAAGATGGTGGTGACGGGCTCTTCGTGGTCAAATGGATGAGGTGAGTATGATTTTATTTATTTTTTTTTTTATAGACCTTAATATTAATGTCAGATGCTGCGATCAGCAATGAATGCGGCATCTGAGGGTGCACAATCGCTGTTCCCTGTCATTGCACCCACTACTTACAAAGAAATGCGCTTTGTGACTAACCAATTCATGATAAAGCGAATATTTCTGTAAAATTCCGCAAAGCAGCCAAATTAAGTTTTAAAGAACTTCCCTCATCTCGAACTATAATCTAAAATGTTCCTTATTCTATGTATGTGATTTATGTGTTGTCACAGAAATGAGACATTTTCTCAGACCAAAAAAAAAACACCATCAAAGTGACTGCCTATAAAATATTAACCGTTTACAGTCTATAAATATTTTTAGCTGATGAATGGACTTGTCCTGACTAGGGATGAGCGAACTTTTGAAAAGTTCGGTTCGGTTCGGCGAATTTTCTTGAAGTTCGGATTCGTACAAACCGAACCTAAAACGAACCTTGCTATAACGGCTGAATAATTGCTGCAACAATAATGGGAGTCTGGTAGGGTATAGTTTCGTTTACTTGCAGTTGCTATTACAATGAAAAAAGTAGAAAAAAATCAAAGTGACTTCAACAACGGCGACGCAAAATATACGCATATTTGAGAATTTAAACTAATGCGTACGCTAATGCGAACATTCCTACTCAAGTAACGAACATACAGTGTAGCGTTGTCAAAGGTACGCTACTTAACTGAATATGTACGCATTAGCGTACGCATACACTGCGTCTGCGAACATTCCTACTCAAGTAACGAACATACAGTGTAGCGTTGTCAAAGGTGCGCTACTTAACTGAATATGTACGCATTAGCGTACAAATACACTGCGTCTGCGAACATTCCTACTCAAGTAACGAACATACAGTGTAGCGTTGTCAAAGGTACGCTACTTAACTGAATATGTACGCATTAGCGTACAAATACACTGCGTCTGCGAACATTCCTACTCAAGTAACGAACATACAGTGTAGAGTTGTCAATTGTACGCTACTTAACTGAATTTGTACGCATTAGCGTACATTCTCAATAAATATGCGTATATTTTGCGTCGCCGTTATTTTAACCAGATTCGTTACGAACTTTCTCAAAATTCGGTTCGGTGACGAACCGAACTTTTGGGAAAGTTCGTAACGAATCTGGTTCGTTACGGTTCGGTTCGCTCATCCCTAGTCCTGACCCCATTGTACCTAAACACATCCAGAAGTATTGCACACAAATGTCATAGGTTGCCACAGCCGTCTAGAAGCCATGAAGGGCAATGATTGGCACCCGGTGGTTGCTATGGCAACAAGACTGCACCGTGACTGTTTAGTATGACAAGGGGTACACACCAAAGAGAAGGGGAAGGAATAACTGACTGGCATCTGAAAACGCGCCTCAAGTAACACAAGTGCTCATATAGTCCTTAACTGTGATTATAATGATATACCTCCTGTCTCCGAAAAAGATTACAACTAAATCAACCTGAATTAAAGTCTAACTCCACAAAAAACGTAGCCTTCACTACTGCTCAGTATTTGTATGTGTTCCTTAAAGGGGTATTCTCATCTTAGACAATGGGGGCATATCGCTAGGATATGCCCCCATTGTCTTATAGGTGCGGGTCCCACCGCTGGGACCCGCACCTATAGCCAGAACGGAGCGGGGAGCGCTGCGCCCGGAGGACCCCAGGTTTCCGGGGGTCCGGCCACCACCAGGCGCAGCTCCCCGCGCCGCTCATAGAAATGAATGGGAGCCGGGCCGTGCATGCGCGGTGCGCTCCCATTCATTTCTATGGTAAAACATAAAGAATGCAACAGCACTCTGCGAACACAGACAATAAATTGAGTACATATAATACTGCCATACTCACCATCTACACGATACTAGCGCTACATTGTAAATGTGAGATTCTTGGCAGATAACTTTGTACAAAAATTATCTGTGCCCATCTGCCATATCAAGGCGATCTCATTAAGACAGGAACCTAACACTAAACGCCATAAACGAAAGTCTGACATATGGTACATGACAGCCTCATACCCCCCTCATATGTATCCAGAGATCTCCCCCATGCATTGCTCAAATAGCTGTGCTAGGTTTATTTCAAGATGGTGGCTCAAGGGGGTATTTCTTTTCTGCTGCAATTCTCTCTCTCTGTATTGCTCCTTTCACACGTCCTGTTTTTCTTTCCTGTTTCTTTCCTGATCTGGATCCATTCATTACAATGGGTCCTGAAAAAATCAGGATCGAATCAGGAAAGAAAAACAGGACGTGTGAATGGAGTCTAACTGTCACATCTTCTAACAGTAGCAGTTGAAAGATGGAACTGAGCATGTGTGACCAACTCAGCGATGTTACTGACTTGGACATAGGAATAATGCAGCTACATGTTGTGGGGGTGCTGATGAGTTGTCATGGCATTGTGGCATTGTATTATATGACAAATTAAAGGAGTTGTCCGCTTTTTACTATTGATGACCTATCATCAGGTAGTTATGTCCTCCTCGTGGCCCCCTCACTGTAGTTATGTCCTCCTTGCACCCCCCTCCTGTAGTTATGCCCTCGTTGTGGCCCCTTCACAGAAGTTATGTCCTCCTTGTACCCAAATCATAGTAGTTATGTCCTCCTTGTACCCCCTCACAGTAGTTATGTCCTCCTTGTACTCCCTTCACTGTAGTAATGTCCTCCTTGTACCCCCCTAACAGTAGTTATGTCCTCCTTGTACACCCCCCCACACTGTAATTATGTCGTCCTTATCCTCCGTCACTGTAGTAATGTCATCCTTGTTGCCCCTTCACAGTAGTTATGTCCTCCTTCTACCCCCTCACTGTAGTTATGTCCTCCTTCTACCCCCTCACTCTAATTATGTCCTCCTTGTACTACCCTCACTGTAATTTTGACCTCCTTGTGACCCCTTCACAGTATTTATGTCCTCCTTGTGGCCCCTTCAAACTAGTTGTCCTCCTTGTGGCGCCTTCACAGTAGTTATGTCCTCCTTCTACCCCCCTCACTATAGTTATGTCCTCCTTCTACCCCCTCACTCTAATTATGTCCTCCTTGTGGCGCCTTCACAGTATTTATGTCCTCCTTCTACCCCCCTCACTGTAATTATGTCCTCCTTGTACCCCCTCACTGTAATTATGTCCTCCTTGTACTCCCCTCACTGTAGTTATGTCCTCCTTGTACCCCGTCACTGTAGTTATGTCCTCCTTGTGGCCCCCTCACAGTAGTTATGTCCTCATTCTACCCCCTTCACTGTAGTTATGTCCTCCTTCTACCCCCCTCACTGTAACAATGTCCTTCTTGTACTCCCCTCACTGTAGCTATGTCCTCCTTGTACCCCCTCACTATAGTTATGTCCTCCTTGTGGCCCCTTCACAGTAGTTATGTCCTCCTTGTGGCCCCTTCACAGTAGTTATGTCCTCCTTTTACCACCCTCATAGTAGTTATGTCCTCCTTGTGGCCCCTTCACAGTAGTTATGTCCTCCTTGTGGCCCCTTCACTCCTCTGACACAGCCATCCAACAGCGCTATGAGCAGCCTGCAGGGGATCGTTGGAGCTCAGCAGAATGTTCCCTGCTTTACCATCTAAGTGAACTGCCTGCCAGGTGCACCTTCAAGCCTCAGCACCTGGGGCACTTGCCCCGTTTGCCTGACCCCCTCACTATGCCCCTGCTAGCAATGGATTTCTTCTCTTAAGATTTTGATTCAATGCAGTGTTTTTGGAAAGAGGACCGCTGCGATATTCACCAGTTGTGTACCATCTGGCCTACAACAATTTTCTTAAAGCGATGGACGCATACAATGGTGATCGGCTGATCATTGCAGTTTTGGCTCTGGCTATGTGACCATGGATTTTTATAAAAATAAATTATAAGTATCCATGGTAATGGAAAGTTAAATCAGTATGAGGTAAATAGTAAATACAGTATATCTGTCAATTGCTCTACCTCTATCCTGCACCCCTGGAAAACACCTACAAGTGACCAAAATCATTGACCTCTTGTGTTAATCTACCCCGATTTTTTTGTGTTTTTGCCTTCCCACAGTCACAGCCAGAGCTCCCATAGCTTTATATATATATATACAGTATTCGTACTGTAGCCGTATGTGGTTGTACTTTCTGTGCGATGAGCTTTACATTTATTTTTAGGCACCACTTTGCTCTGCACACAAGTAAGAGCTCAATTTACAATAATTTAACCTTAAATTTGGATTAAATGCAGGGTAAAAAACATTTGTATTTTATTTGTATTCATGTCATATACCGGTAGCAAATTCATTCTATTGTACAGATAGTTATTTATTATTTTCAGGAATACCAAATTTATCTGTGTTATTTACTGCTTTGTGATGTTTTATACAATGTACTAAAAATGTAAAATGTGTTTATTGCAATTGTTCTTGTGTTGTTATTTTTAGTAGCTTTAGTGGCTTTTACTTAATGCGCTGGTATAACAGTTATATACCTGCTTACTATGCCTGTGAAGAAGAGGAAGTGTTATAGGTTCCTCTTTGGCTCACTGTTAGGTTCCATTCACACGTCCGGAAAATGGGTCTGCATTAGTGATGAGCGAGCATGCTCGGCCGAATACGATATTCGGCCGAACACCACGTGTGCTCGAGCGCCATGCTCGAGTCCCCTCCCCGCACGCTAATTAGCCAATTAGCGTGCAGGGAGGTACTGGCATTCACTATAATGCCAGTAGCCATGTTGGCTACTGGCATTACACTGATTGGCTGTCTGGGAACGCGTCATCGGGTGCTATATAGCACCCGGTGACATGTGACCGAGTCAGGGAGAGCTGCTGCAAGGAGGGACAATATTTTTTTTTTTTTGGGAGGGTGACAAAAATTGCGCAAGGTTGCCTGACCTAAGCACCACCTGCACAGCATGTGCATTATAACGTGACTGTATCCTATATACCTGACATCCGTTGCTATTTTTTCTGCCGTTAATCAAGGCGACATTATCTGTGTTGCGTCTGCATTATAGCGTGACTGTATCCTATATACCTGACATTCGTTGCTATTTTTTCTGCCGTTAATCAAGGCGACATTATCTGTGTTGCGTCTGCATTATAACGTGACTGTATCCTATATACCTGACATCCGTTGCTATTCTTTCTGCCGTTAATCAAGGCGACATTACGTGTGTTGCGTGTGCATTATAACGTGACTGTATCCTATATACCTGACATCCGTTGCTATTTTTTCTGCCGTTAATCAAGGCGACATTATCTGTGTTGCGTCTGCATTATAATGTGACTGTATCCTATATACCTGACATCTGTTGCTATTTTTTCTGCCGTTAATCAAGGCAACATTACCTGCGCTGCGTCTGCTGTATAACGTTTGCACAAGGAGGGAAAGATAGTGTAGGGATAGGATTTGGCTAGGCAGGGCTAGTTGTTCATTACAGGGCTAGTTGTACATTACTAATGTAGCCTTGATTAGCGGCCGAAAAAATGCATTGGATGTCAGGTATTTAGGATAAATAAACATTGTACTGCACACGCTGCGCAGCTGGTGTTAAGATTAGGCAAACGTGCGCTAATTTTGAACCTCCAAGAATAATATTGCAGCCAGATATAATAATAGTCCTTCAAAGGACTTTTGGGTCTTTTAAACAGAACAACTAGCCCTGCCTACCCAATTTCTAGCCCTTCACTATCTGTACCTCCTCGCGCAAACGCTATACTGCACACGCAGTACGGGTAATGTGACATTACCTGCACTGCGTCTGCTGCATAACATTTGCGCATTATAAATATTTCTGTCATTCGGTGAAATTTTTCTGCTCATACACTTTTAAAAAATCTGCGCAACTCTACTTTTGACAAACTTGCATGTACACCATTTAATATGCGCAAGGTGAGCAGTAATGGACAGGGAAGTGGGCTTGCTGCTGATGGTGCACGCAGAGGCCATGGCTCTAGGCATGGTGAAACTGTGCTGGCAGAGCACAAGAAACAAAGTCATCCAAAACTGCTAGCTTCATGTCCCAGTTTACAGGGCGGCGGAAGACAGGTTCTTGTTAGGTCAACATGTCAGAAAGAGGACCAGAGTGAGGTTAATGTTTTAGGTTAAAAAATTAGGGGTGAGGGCCTGCTGGTGAACCTCTTAAATATTTAAAGGCGAGGGAAGCCTAATAAGCAGTTTGATATGATGGAGGAGGAGGAGAAAGAGGACGAAAAAAGGAAGGGGTGAATGGAAATACAGTGTATTCAATACACCTTAAAAGCCACATTTAAAGTTCCTTTATGTTCAGCCGCTTTCCTCTGGTGGGGTAGCGAAGTCAGGGGCAATCCAGGCCTCGTTCATTTTGATAAGCATCAACCTGTCAGCATTTTCAGTTGACAGGCGGATGCGCTTAGCAGTTATTATGCCCTCAGCGGCACTAAATAACCGCTCTGACAAAACGCTGGCGGCAGGGCAGGCCAGCACCTCCAAGGCGTAGAGCGCCAGTTCATGCCACGTGTCCAGCTTAGACACCCAATAATTATAAGGCACAAAGGGATCGCTGAGAACGTTGACACGGTCAGCTAGGTACTCCTTTACCATTTAACGAAACTTTTCCCTCCTTGTGACACTAGGCCTCTTATCAGAACCTTTTCCACATGCAGAGCTGTCCCCCTTTATTGCTCAGGTCGCACAGCACTCACTGAGCTGGCAAGTGTAAGTGTTGCTGCAGCATTGCCAGACCGGTGGAAGCTGTAGGTGACTTTCGGAAATGGGCACACAGGCGGCGCACCTTCACCAGCAGCTCAGGCAAATTGATGTAGGTTTTGAGAAACTGCTGAACCACTAAGTTGAAGCAGTTGTTTGGCCTGAGGGAGACTCATGTTCGTCCTTCCTGTTGGAGGAACAGGTAGACTCATTCCTGTCATTAGTTTCTGTGTCCCATACGGTCAGTTTGGTTTAGGTTCCTGTGTATGAACTCGCCTACGTTTGAGGCCTGTTCATACTGGTAGTAAGTCAGGATTAGAGTCAGGGTTTCCTTTATGAGGTGTCCATCTTCCTTCCTTAGTTTCCAGGCCTAATCTCCTTTCCCTCCTACGCTCTGTGTGGTTTTCCCTCCTCACCTGAGCGTGACAGTATGTGTGTGAGCTTGCCGAGCTCCAAAGCCGCCACCAAGACACAACCATGCCTGGCTGTAGGTTGAGTGGCGAGAGCAACTGTGGCGGTGTGTTGTTTGTCACCTAAGCAAATAAGTTTCAGCACAGCCTGTTTCCGCTTCCCCACCGCTGTGCTAACAATTCACGGAAAATGGTGCACTACAGCGGAAAATGCAGTTGACAATATATGGCTAAACCCTCACTCTGATGTTAAAATGAGACTTTCGCCAGTATATCCTTATATCAAAGACATACCGGAGCCCGAGCACCGCATCAAGGTATCTCAGTTGGCACGGGACCTAACGCTATCCCTACTATGGTATAGGTAATGACAGATAGGTGCATGAGGTCCGAGACACAGCGACCAGCTCCCAGTTACCTCCAGCGTGAAATCACACATACGGTGGGAGGGGGGGCCGAGGCTGTATTTCCCACATTGCCCTGACGTCATGTGACCCAGGCTGCACAGGTGCACCTGAATGTTACCCATTAGTATAATCAAGGCACATTCAACCTGGAGTTGCCACGCCTCCAGGAATAAACGTACAAACAAATTCACGGAAAAAAAAAAGTGGTCTCAAATGGCAGAACATGCTCAAAAACCCCGATGCTGTAGCGCATATATAACCGGGGGAGCAAATCCTGCACATGTGGCCCGCTGCCGAACGTAATCCCCAGCAAAAAATGCATACAATGGAGGATGCCTGCATCCTATGTAGATTGTCACATCCGCACATTTGTCTACCCTGTGTAGGATGTCTTTGGTACATGTGGTCCGCTGCAGGCATCCTCCATTGTATGCGTTTTTTGCTGGGGATTACGTTCGGCAGCGGGCCACATGTGCGGGATTTGCTCCCCCGGTTATATATGCGCTACAGCATCGGGGTTTTTGAGCATGTTCTGCCATTTGAGACCACTTTTTTTTTTTCCGTGAGTTTGTCCACCGCGGTGCTACACTGCTTCCAGCTACTGACTGATGGCTGACTGGTGCTGCAAGATGAGAATTCCTAGATGGAAGTGATGGAGGAGAAGGAGGGGTTGCAGCCGCTAAAGTAGGTGGTGGCGGAAATCCTGATGGAAGTAGGGCCCGCAATCCTTTGTGTCGGTAGCACCTGTGCCATCCCAAGGTACGACTCGCACCCAGCCTCCACAGCGTTCACCCAGTGTGCCGTCAGGGAAATGTAGCATCCCAGAAGCACTCATCCATGTGTCAGTCGTTAAGTGGACCTTCCAAGTAACTGCGTTGGTCAGGGCACAGGTTATGTTAAGGGACACATGCTGGTGTAAGGCAGTGACGGCACACCGGCAAAAATAGTGGCGGCTAGGGACAAGGGACAACTGCCGCCATCAGACTGCGAAAAGCCTCAGTGTCCTCAAGCCTAAACGGCAACATTTCCAGTGCCAGCAATTTGTAAAGGAGTGCATTTAGTGCTATGGCCTGTGGGTGGCTGGCTATTTGCGCTTTCGTTCAAAGGCCTGGGGTATGTACATCTGTACGCTGCGCTGGGACACAGAAGTGTATGTGCTCGCTGATGGTGCTTGCGAAGGTCCAGGTGCAGGGCGGGAGGCATCTGGGCATGCGTCTTGGCTAGCACGTAACACAGGGGAAGAGGAGGCAGTGGTGTGACCCGCAGACACCAATCGTGGACCCAAGCGTTTGGCCTATCTATTAGGCTGCTTTGCTGCCATGTGGTGGATCATGCTGGTGGTGGTCAGGTTGCTAGTGTTCATGCCCCTGCTCATTTTGGTACGGCACAGGTTGCAATTGACAATTCTTTTATCGTTCACACTTGTTAGTGTGGCCTGCCTTCTCCCTTTTGCCACCCCATCGCCTCTTACAGCCTGTTGCGGGGCTGCACATCCCTCCCCCTCTGTACTGCTGTCCTCGCTCAGCTTGCCTTCTTCCCATGTTGGGCCAGTGATTTCATCGTCCACCACCTCCTCTTCTACTTCTTCACTCTGATCCTCCTCCTGACAAGCTGACCTTCAGTACTGCTGACACATTTGGGGTGAAGGTCTGCTGCTGATCTCACCGTCTAAAACATTAGGGGAGAGTGCCTGCTGCTGAGCTGACCGTGTAAAACATTAGGGGCGAGTGCCTGCTGCTGATCTGACCATGTAAAACATTAGGGGCGAGTGCCTGCTGCTGAGCTGACCGTGTAAAACATTAGGGGTGAGACCCTGCTGCTGATCTGACTGTGTAAAACATTAGGGGTAAAGGCCTGCTGCTACTTGCGCTTTATATACAAGTAAATATGTTTGCTAATCATCGTTAATAGTAGCGACTTTGGAGTCCAAGATGCATCCAGACATTCTCCTCATGCTGTTCCCAAACCATTTCAGTGGTGTTTCCACCATTTTCTCACCTTTCCCTATGAACCAGACACCCTCCCCTCTTCAGAGCAGGGGGAGCCTGGTTTAGTGCTCGGGTTCTCCCATTGACTTCCATTATACTCGGGTGCTAGGCCGAGCACTCGAGCACCACCTAGTGTTCGGCCAGAGCACCCGAGCATTTTGGTGCTCGATCAACACTAGTCTGCATCCATTCAACAATTTTGCGGAACAGGTGCGGACCCATTTATTTTCAATGCCCCCGGCCCCGCAAAAAAAATAGAACATGTCCTATTCTTGTCCTCAGCCACGGACAAGAAAATGCATTTCTATTATAGTGCCGGCCATGTGCGGTCCGCAAAATCCAGAATGCACATGGCTGGTGTCCGTGTTTTGCGGATCCGCAATTTGCGAACCGCAAAACACTTGCGGACGTCTGAATGGACCCTTAGGTCGACAGAACTTTCTTTTGAGTCCTGCATAACGGAAACCAGACGGATCCATTATGCTTGCCCATAGACCTGTGTTATGATGGATCAAAACGGAATGCCTCTAAAGGTTTCCGTTTTGAATTCTGTCTTACGAATTCCGTTAATATTTTCGGTAATAACATGGTTAAAACTGAAGATATTAACGTAATTCATAATGCTGATCTGAACCCGCCCTTAGTGTTTCTGCCATCCATGCAGCAGGTCCTTGGTTAGAGAGACAGTTAAGACCTAGTAAAAAACAAAAGCGATCAACAAAAGTAAAAAAATATTAAATCCCCCCAGTGCCACCCTTCTCCCAATGTCCCATGTTAAAGGGGATCACTGGGCTATATATATTGATGACTTATTCTCCAAATAGGTCATTAGTACCAGAATGGTGGAGGTCTGACACCTGACACCGAACACCCATCCAGAGATGGAGGCAGACAGCACCCTGGGTTACAGCAGCTCAGCATCCATTCAAGTGAATGGAACCTTCTACCTCTGATCCATGCAGTGATATACCGAGACAGCAAAACAGCTGATCATGGGGGTGCCGGTTGCCAGACCCTCACCATTCTGATACTTATGACTAGAGGTGTGTGAAGTTTTGAAAAATTTGATTCAGTAACTTCGCCGAAGTTCACCAAGAAATTCGATTTTTACCAAATGAATTCATTCTGAAGCGCTATAAATCAGGTATAACCAGGCCTTAGTGTATGGCCACATGGAGCAGCCATGCTGCATAAAGAACCGGGCAGACAATTATCCCTCAGCTGAATTTCATATAATAATGAAGACCACATTGTATAGTCCTTCTGCATTGTTAGTGCACCCCAGTGCTCTACTGCCCTAAAGGGGGAAGCCCTTCTTCTGCCATCTGCTTTTCTTCCTTTTTCCACATCATCTAATATTGATGAGAATATGTCATCAGTAACATCCAGCTCTTCCTCACTCTGCATCTTGTTGACTTTTCTAAGACATAGAGATCAAGAAGGATTATTTGGAAGTAAAGCCAGCAAAAGATGAGGATGTCATCATTAAGACCTGGCCGACCTAAGGGGTGCAAAGGATGGTACCGGTTGGTAGTGGAATAATAAAGGCTTCCATCTTATTGGTATTGAATTACATATCTTAGTTTACGGCTGATATAGGAAAAAGTAAATGTAGGAATAAATAAATAAAACTGATGCAGAATAAGTATCCCTGCACTATCCCTGCACTCTCCATGCACTCTCCCTGTAGTCTCCCTGCACTGTCCCCACAGTCTCCCTGTACTCTCCCTTTCTAATATTCTTCTAATAATCATTTTCAGCAACACTGTCCCTACCGCATGAGCACTTGCCACATCTTTCCTTATGCTCAGTTTACAGGATGGCGGAGACCGCTCAGGATGAGGCTTTTATTGGGCTGTGACATCACAGGGGATGGCTATCTGTGGATTGACTGGCTGCACGGCGTTATTGGTGATCTTGTGTTCCCGGGCTTGTCTCCTCTACACTTTCTAACATGTGCATTTTAGGCATTCTGTCTCCTAGCTTCCAATTCTCATTTTGTTAATGGCTTAAACCCCTTGGCTTATTCTGACTCCTTATCTGGTCACAGACTCTTCTGGTTAATTGTTAAAGGGTCATGAAACTAGACAGCACTCCCACTCTGTGTAGGTTTGTTGTTGGGTGCCAATAATCAGGAGATAATCCTCTAGCCCATCCTAACCAACTCTCAATTCAGCAAGAAATGGGTTGGCGCACCAAATTTTGAGTGGAAAATAAAACATCCATGCTTTAATGGTTGATATCACAAAAACACCACAGTTTAGGAAAAATGTATGTAACCACATGCATACTTTCTACAAGGTGGTGGTTTTTTGCTGACCCATTTGGTGCTACATTTGGATAATTTTTAAAGGTCATGTGTCAGCAGTTTTGACCATGCAAAACTGCTTACAGCAATAGGTAGATGCCGGGGAGAGCAGGAAAAACATAACTTCTGTAAAGTTTTAATTATTAGGAGTAGTGTGAATATGAACATTTATTCTGCAATATTCTGCTCCTGCAGGTTCCCAGGAGCTTCATTGTGAAGTGGTCTCCTGATTGGATGGTAAAGCTGTCACTTGGGGAAGAAGGGAGGGGCTGTGAAGCATCTCAGAGCAGAGAGCACTTCACAGTGAAGCCCCACCTCCTGAGCACTTACAGGAGCAGAACCTGGCAGAATAAAAATTCGTATTATCACTACTCCTTATAGTAACATAGTAACATAGTTTATAAGGCTGAAAAAAGACAACTGTCCACCCAGTTCAGCCTGTTATCCTGCAAGTTGATCCTGAAGTAGGCAAAAAAAAAAACCCTGTGAGGTAAAAGCCAATTTTTCTCACTTTAGGGGAGTAGAACAGTAGAACAATATATCACAACTCCAGGTTCTGCAAAATCTTCCTGAAGGTATTTTGCAGTCAAGAGGGTGTTCTGATTTGCCTTTCTAGCAGTCCTACGAGCAACTGACTCTGAAATGTTTCTTTTTTTCTTAGTCTTCCGGACCTTCTCTTGACCTCCACTATTACTGTTAACTGCCATTTCTTAATTCCTTTCCAAACTCAGGAAATGGCAACCTGAAACTACCGCCAAAGGCGCAAGGTGAAAGTTTTACTATGGCTGTCACAGTCCCCTGATCTGAACATCATTGAAAATCTGTTACAATTAATATAATTAAAGATTCACAAAAGGTATGTGTTTTTAAGCCTTCCATTAGCCCTACTTAGCACTGTCAGCAGTTTTCCATGGTCAGATTCCCTTTAAGACAATTTTCCACCAATTCATATAATATTCAATTTATGTTCAAACATTTATAAACAAGTAATTTACCAAATCACACAGAGATAGCCACTATGTGGGTGGGAGCACTGGCATGTAGGTACTCTCGACACATGTTGACTTAATGAGTTTGTCTTAGACACAGGTTGTGTTAATTGGAATTGCAATTACCTTATTCCGGCTAATAAATGTATTCCATAGCTCACCCTCCAAGCATCGTTTTCCTCTGGGATTTAACTAATAAGCTGTCAAACTTCGAGATGAGAATAAAGTTTCTTTTTGGATAAACATACACAGTAAATTAACCCATCTGTTATGCAGAATCCTGCGCTCAAAGTTACAGTCCACGGGCGGAACGTTGCATTGAGACAGCGTCATATCATCTGCAGTGGCTATCACTGCTGAAGATAGGAACGTTGGCTCAGATTTACAAATCCTGTCTATTATTTAGATGGTGTAAGCTCAGACTAGACTGTCTACAGAGATGACCAACCGATCAACGTGACTCATGCTGGAGGCATGGACGGAACTATAGCCATAGCAGGCATAGCACTTACTGTGGGGCCCAGAATATTGGGAAGGCCATATTAGATGCAAGAACATTGTACCTTTGTGTGGGGAATAACAGTATTGTGCATATATACTGTACAGACCAAAAGTTTGGACACACCTTCTCATTCAAAGAGTTTTCTGTATTTTCATGACTATGAAAATTGTAGATTCACACTGAAGGCATCAAAACTATGAATTAACACATGTGGAATTATATACTTAACAAAAAAGTGTGAAACAACTGAAAATATGTCTTATATTCTAGGTTCTTCAAAGTAGCCACCTTTTGCTTTGATTACTGCTTTGCACACTCTTGGCATTCTCTTGATGAGCTTCAAGAGGTAGTCACCTGAAATGGTATTCCAACAGTCTTGAAGGAGTTCCCAGAGATGCTTAGCACTTGTTGGCCCTTTTGCCTTCACTCTGCGGTCCAGCTCACTCCAAACCATCTCGATTGGGTTCAGGTCTGGTGACTGTGGAGGCCAGGTCATCTGGCGTAGCACCCCATCACTCTCCTTCTTGATCAAATAGCCCTTACACAGCCTGGAGGTGTGTTTGGGGTGATTGTCCTGTTGATAAATAAATGATGGTCCAACTAAACGCAAACCGGATGGAATAGCATGCCGCTGCAAGATGCTGTGGTAGCCATGCTGGTTCAGTATGCCTTCAATTTTGAATAAATCCCCAACAGTGTCACCAGCAAAGCACCCCCACACCATCACACCTCCTCCTCCATGCTTCACGGTGGGAACCAGGAATGTAGAGTCCATCCGTTCACCTTTTCTGCGTCGCACAAAGACACGGTGGTTGGAACCAAAGATCTCAAATTTGGACTCATCAGACCAAAGCACAGATTTCTACTGGTCTAATGTCCATTCCTTGTGTTCTTTAGCCCAAACAAGTCTCTTCTGCTTGTTGCCTGTCCTTAGCAGTGGTTTCCACCATGAAGGCCTGCTGCACACAGTCTCCTCTTAACAGTTGTTGTAGAGATGTGTCTGCTGCTAGAACTCTGTGTGGCATTGACCTGGTCTCTAATCTGAGCTGCTCTTAACCTGCGATTTCTGAGGCTGGTGACTCGGATGAACTTATACTCCGCAGCAGAGGTGACTCTTGGTCTTCCTTTCCTGGGGCGGTCCTCATGTGAGCCAGTTTCTTTGTAGCACTTGATGGTTTTTGCGACTGCACTTGGGGACACTTTCAAAGTTTTCCCAATTTTTCGGACTGACTGACCTTCATTTCTTAAAGTAATGATGGCCACTTGTTTTTCTTAGCTGCTTTTTTCTTGCCATAATACAAATTCTAACAGTCTATTCAGCTGTGTATCCACCTGACTTCTGCCCAACACAACTCATGGTCCCAACCCCATTTATAAGGCAAGAAATCCCACTTATTAAACCTGACAGGGCACACCTGTGAAGTGAAAACCATTTCAGGTGACTACCTCTTGAAGCTCATCAAGAGAATGCCAAGAGTGTGCAAAGTAGTAATCAAAGCAAAAGGTGGCTACTTTGAAGAACCTAGAAAATAAGACATATTTACAGTTATTTCACACTTTTTTGTTAAGTATATAATTCCACATGTGTTAATTCATAGTTTTGATGCCTTTGGTGTGAATCTACAATTCTGGATCCCGTTACATGTAAGTGAAGACTGTGGGGGACAGTACTAAGGGCTGTGAGGGGCACTACTGGGGACATTAATGGGGGCAGTGGGGGACACTACTGGGGACATTACTAGGGGCAATGGGGGACACTACTGGGGGGGCAATAGGTGACATTACATGGGGAGCAGTGGGGGACTCTACTGAGGGGCAGTGGGGGACACTACTGGGGGACATTACTGGGGGGCACAGTGGGGGACATTACCAAGGGAGTGGGTGGACACTACTGGGGTGGTAATGGGGGACACTACTGGGGGACAGTGGGGGACATTACTGGGGAGGCAGTGGGAGACACTATTGGGGGGCAGTGGGAGACACTACTGGGGGGCAGTGGGGGACATTACCAGTGGCAGTAGGGGACATTACAGGGGGCAGTGGGGGAAACTACTGGGGCAGTAGGGGACATTACAAGGGGCAGTGGGGGACACTACTGGGGCAGTAGAGGACATTACGGGGGCAGTGGGGGAAACTACTGGGGCAGTAGGGGACATTACAGGGGGCAGTGGGGGACACTACTGGGGCAGTAGGGGACATTACAGGGGGCAGTAGGGGACATTACAGGGGGCAGTGGGGGACACTACTGGGGCAGTAGCGGACATTACTGTGGCAGGAGTGACACAACCGGGGGCATTACTGGGGGATCAGGGACCAGGGGTGTAACAATCGTGGTCACAGAGGGTGCAACCGGGCACTGCATGGGGGGAAGGCCAATCCAAAGTTTTCCCTGGGGCCCATAGCACTCTAGTTACGTCACTGAATGCAATCACTGCATATAGTGCTATTATATGAAACTATAACTCCCAGCATGCTCCATTCAACTCTATGGGAGTTAGAAGAGCAGCCAAATATTTGTGAAGGCTGGGAGTTGAAGTCTCATAGCAGCTGGAGTGCTGAAGGTTGCTGACCCCTGATCTATACTATGATTTTTATTTTAACTATTCATTGGGTAAAGAGTTTTGTCACCAGCTGATTGCTGAGAAGCCCACCATAATGTCTTCTCCAGCACTGTATTGCTATGAGCTCTTCCACTTGACTAGACTTATTAATGTCGGGCACAGTTTCAACAAGACAACATCTGCTCCTATTATATATCCTAATAGCTACACAAATTAATTGTGCTAGTCTTGTTGCCTTCAAGGAAATTTATACAGACGTTAAATCATCAGTTCTGAATAGATGTCCTAAAAGGTGGTGAACATTTCAAGAAGATTTTGTATCGTAACTAAATCCTGGTGCTAAAGGCATCTCATTTATTGTAACAAGATTGCCTGTTACAGCAATAGTGCTCCGATTTGTTGGCATGACTTTTTCAAAGGTTTTAAGATCTTCTTTTAGGATGGTGGAGTGGCTTCCAGAGAGCCTTTTAAATGGTGGACCACATATGTTTTGGTCATCTTTCCCCCTAAGAGCCGCAACAATCTTGCAAACTGCAGTGTCCATGCAGCAGGGACGTGGGTGAATGTGGGTGGCCAAATAGGTGCAGTAGTCATACTCCAGGTTCTAAAGATTCCTGGGCCAGAGTGCAGTAACGAGAAGGGATCAATGGTTCTTCTCTTCGGGGCACGAGGTTCTTGGGATCCTCCTGCCTGATAGCGGTTGAGGTACCCTTAAAGGGGTTCTCCAGGAATTAAGAAAATGAAAATACGTAAATATTACTTTAAAAATACATATTCACAAATATCTTTCATTAGTTATAATGGCTCGTTTTGTCTGGGGAGCAATCATTAGGAGAAACAAAATGGCCGCCGTCCCATTAGTACACACAAAACCTGTCCTAATCACACAGAAGGACAAGTTACTTCACATCACTGAGGTAAAGAGCTGCCTCACCCTCCTCTCTGCTCCGCTTGTCAGGGAATATGATCCTGAATACAGCTTAATATGATATTTAGTAGAATCTCTGGGAATGGAGATCATGGGGAGACATGAAGTACAGAGAGGATGGACAGGACAGACTGTGGTAATGGAGACTGTATACAAGAGCTGCTGCTCATGAGCCACATCTGCTCATGGACTCCATTCCTACAGAGATTCAGCTAAAGATCGTGTAATCTGTATTCAGGATCATAATCCCTGACAAACAGAACAGAGAGGAGGATGAGGTAGCTCTTTACCTCAATCTTGTGAAGTAAATTGTCCTCCTGTGTGATTAGGACGGGTTTTGTGTGCACTAATAGGACGGTGGCCATTTTGTTTCCCCTGATTATTGCTCCCCAGACAAAATGATCCATTATGATTAATGAAAGGTATTTGGGAAAATACTTATAATAAAGTAATATTTAAGTATATTCATTTTCTTAATTCCCGGAGAACCCCTTTAATGTTGAAGGTTTAATGGTGCAAGGCAGGGTCCCTGTAGTTATGACACCAACACCTAGCAGTGCAAGTGTAGTGAGGGGAGCAATTATGAGGAGACAGTTCTGCAGCGGAACTCAAGAATTCAAATGCAAACAGTTCAGTTACTTGTAATGGATCGGCTGATGTTACACAGAAATGCACTCATCCACTGTGGCAGGCATGCACCTCTGATACATTATTTCACAGGTTGCTTATCCATGTTTCCACCTTGGGATGTGGAGCTTACGCACCAGAGGTCTGAATACAGGTGCTGTCCTTTGTAAGACTGGTCACCTCTACAGTTCTTTCTCTGCACCTTTCTAGCATCTGGTCTGCTTTGGAGATGTTATGGCCAGTGGTGTACATGTAGAAGTAAGGGCCCCATAGCAATGATCAAACCAGGCCCCCCACACAGGACAGAAGGGTTTCCGCCTAATCCCCTTTCAATGATCCTTGGGCCATTTCTCCACTGCCTCATTTGCTAAACGTTGTTCCTTTGGGTAGAGTCCTGACCAAGTTTTCACCTCCAGTAGAAGAAGAGATAATCCCAACTAAGAATGGGCCCCCTCTTGTCCTGGGCCCCATTGCAGTCGCATGGTCTGCCGCTATGGTAGTTACGCCCCTGGTCATGCCTTATTCCTGGGTGAATCCAGGTCCAGGATGAGCTAAAATGTCCGCCTCACTTTTTTACTCTTTGCTGGTTTAGACTGCACTGAAAAGGCTATAGAATGTTCTACCCTTCTCTATATAGAATGTGACACCAGCCCTATCTAGTGGTGGCTACAAGTATGGCCTATTATTACCATGTGCTTACAGATACACACAGTAAATGCATACATGATAAATATATTTTTGCACTTTGCAGTATACACTTCGAGTGAGATGCTGCACAGTAAAAAAAAAAAAAGGTACACAACCTTTCTGCTTGCATTGCAATTTACATAAGGTAGCAATCATACACAGCCTATACTGGAGCAGCAGGGGTGCAATAATTAACCTTGAGGTCCCACAGTAAAACCTAGAATGTAATTCCTCTCCTCTGTGACCACCTTCAGTGGCAAATTCTGAATTTTAAAAGCTTATGATTATTTTGGTCTCACTAATGCACAGGGATAATGCACGCTAATGTCACACTACAGTGATTTCACAGTACAGGGATAATGCATATAGTGATATCGCAGTATAGTAATAAGGCACACAATAATGTGACAGTACAGAAATAATAAATGCAGCGACATCACAGTACATGGACAATAAACAAAGTGATCAACCCAAGGAAAAAAGAAGGCAAAGTCCAGAGCACTGCCTTCTACACTAACATTTATGAAAAATTAAATAAAATCATCTATGTGTTTCTGATGTGGTCTGCCTCCTTCATTAGATATCGGTATAGTAGATCACCTCCAAAATATGTTATACATGGCTATTTTATTTAATTTTTAATACATGTTAGTTTGGAAATAGAGATAATAAACACAGTGATGTCACCGTACAGGGATAATAAACACAGTGATGTCACAGTACAGAGATAATAAACACAGTGATGTCACAGTACAGGGATAATAAACACAGTGATGTCACAGTACAGAGATAATAAACACAGTGATGTCACAGTACAGGGATAATAAACACAGGGATGTCACAGTACAGAGATAATAATCACAGTGATGTCACAGTACAGGGATAATAAAAACAGTGATGTCACAGTACAGAGATAATAAACACAGTGATGTCACAGTACAGAGATAATAAACACAGTATGTCACAGTACAGAGATAATAACACAGTGATGTCACAGTACAGGGATAATAAACACAGTGATGTCACAGTACAGAGATAATAAACACAGTGATGTCACAGTACAGAGATAATAACACAGTGATGTTACAGTACAGAGATAATAAACACAGTGATGCCACAGTACAGAGATAATAACACAGTGATGTCACAGTACAGAGATAATAAACACAGTGATGTCACAATACCTGGATAATAAACACAGTGGTGTCACAGTACGGGGATAATAAACACAGTGATAATAGTACAGATTTAATAAATACAATGATGTCACAGTACAGAGATAATAAACACAGTGATGTCACAGTACAGGATAATAATCACAGTGATGTCACAGTACAGAGATAATAAACACAGTGATGTCACAGTACAGAGATAATAAACACAGTGATGTCACACTACAGGGATAATAAACACAGTGATGTCACAGTACAGAGATACTAAACACAGTGATGTCACAGTACAGGGATAATAAACACAGTGATGTCACAGTACAGGGATAATAAACACAGTGATGTCACAGTACAGAGATAATAAACACAGTGCTAACCCAGAAAAATAAGGTTACCATGTACCTGTGACTTTACAGTAAAAGAGAAAGAAACACTTTATGATGTCATATGCTGGCTAGTTATCACATGATGCATTAGCTAAGGGACCCCGTAGCAGCTGCCATGCCAGCTACCCTGGTTAATCATACTTGGTTTTCTGACCACAATGCTTTTTACCTAGATATCTATGGGCTTTCCAAGCCCAAATGGCCAAGGTATCTGCTCATCTTTGCCAACTACCTATCCGTTCCCAAGTCTAAATTTTACTTGTACTACTTTATGTCTTACTTTAAGTCTGTGCCCCTCCTGTAGAGTATGACCTCTTATGACTATGGGTCCAGATGATAACATAAACGCTTCTCCAAACTCAATAGCAAGAAGATGCTTGTTGTATCTTTCTCCATTGTGAATTGCTCTGAGATACATCATTATGATCATTGTTTCTGCGCCGCTGATTATTCCACTACATGCAGGATACAGAAAATTTGAGTGCTAGGAACCAGTGATTTTCACGGTGTCTGGGTCACAGAATGAGACATCGCGGCGAATCACTGGGAAAAGCATAAAATGTAACCTTGCAATCAGCCGTTTTCAATATAAAATTCAACATTTTATTAAGTCCCCCGTTCTCCTCCTTGACAGTTTCCTCCCTAATTAAAGCAGCCAGGTGTGTAATTCTATACTGAAGGCAAGATTTGGAGAGTTTGATTACTCAGTAACCCTTACTGATGGGTGCTCCTCTCGTAAAATCCTTGTTTTCAGTAAGTTTAAGAGGTCTGCACGCTTTAGACAACCTATTTCATTAAAAGGGTCCCGGAGGGCAAGTTGATCATGGATGGAACCCCAAATTTGCCATAACTATGGGGGAACCCGGCACCAAGTGTTCAATCCCCCTGCTGCAGCTTCACGAGGGAAACAAAGCACTACTCATTTGAAATTTATGATGGATTTTAAACTGCAGTCCATGTTGTGGTGTGGTGCATATGGAATGGAGTAGGTCCCTCCAGTAGTTCGTAGCAGAAGACATCTCTGGCACTCGCTTCTCTCTGCAAATTTTTACTATACTCTTTGTTGCTGCTCTCCTCTTTGGCTAATAGACAAAGACAGATGGCCCTTGTCTATTTAAGGGTCCACAGGATAGGTGATTATTGTCTAATTACTGGGGGGCTCCACCAATCAATAAAACATGGGTGCCAAGGCCACCAGTCCTCCTCATTGCACTCTTGAATATTGAATTCAGAGGCAGTCTACACTGTGTGCAGAATTATTAGGCAAGTTGTATTTGAGAGGATTCTTTGTATTATTGAACAACAACTATGTTCTCAATCAACCCAAAAGACTCATAAATATCAAAGCTTAATATTTTTGGAAGTTGGAGTGTTTTTTTTTTTTAGATTTGGCTATCTTAGGAGGATATCTGTTTGTGTAGATAACTATTACTGTGCAGAATTATTAGGCAACTTAATAAAAAACAAATATATACCCATCTCACTTGTTTATTTTCGCCAGGTAAACCAATATAACAACACAAAATTTAGAAATAAACATTTCTGACATTCAAAAACAAAAACAAATCAGTGACCAATATAGCCACCTTTCTTTACGATGACACTCAAAAGCCTTCCATCCATAGATTCTGTCAGTTGCTTGATCTGTTTACCACCACAGCCTCCCAGACACTGTTCCGAGAGGTGTACTGTTTTCCCTCCCTTCTCTCACATTTTATGAGGGACCACAGGTTCTCTATGGGGTTCAGATCAGGTGAACAAGGGGGCCATGTCATTATTTTTTCTTCTTTTAGACCTTTACTGGCCAGCCACGCTGTGGAGTATTTGGATGCATGTGATGGAGCATTGTCCTGAATGAAAATCATGTTTTTATTGAACGATACCGACTTCTTCCTGTACCACTGCTTGCAGAAGGTGTCTTCCAGAAACTGGCTGTAGGTCTGGGAGTTGAGCTTCACTCCATCCTCAACCCGAAAAGGTCCCACAAGTTCATCTTTGATGATACCAGCCCATACCAGTAACCCATCTCCACCTTGCTGGCATCTGAGTCGGAGTGGAGCTCTCTGCCCTTTACTGATCCAGCCTCGGGCCCATCCATCTGGCCCATCAAGAATCACTCTCATTTCCCCAGTCCATAAAACCTTAGAAAAATCAGTCTTAAGATATTTCTTGGCCCAGTCTTGACGTTTTATGTTATGTTTCTTGTTCAGAGGTGGTCGTTTTTCAGCCTTCCTTACCTTGGCCATGTCCCTGAGTATCGCACACCTTGTGCTTTTTGATACTCCAGTAATGTTGCAGCTCTGAAATATGGCAAAACTGGTGGCAAATGGCATCTTGGCAGCTTCACGCTTGATTTTCCTCAATTCATGGGCAGTTATTTTGCGCCTTTTTTTTTCAACACGCTTCTTGCGACCCTGTTGGCTATTTTCCATGAAACGCTTGATTGTTCGGTGATCAAGCTTCAAAAGTTTGGCAATTTCAAGACTGCTGAATCCCTCTGCAAGACATCTCACAATTTTTGACTTTTCAAATCTCTCTTCTGACCCATTTTGCCAAAGGAAAAGAAGTTGCCTAATAATTAAGCACACCTTATATAGGGTGTTGATGTCATTAGACCACACCCCTCCTCATTACAGAGATGCACATCACCTGATTTACTTAATTCGTAGTTGACTTTCAAGCCTATACAGCATGGAGTAGGACAACATGTATAAAAAGGATGATGTGATCAAAATACTCATTTGCCTAATAATTCTGCACACAGTGTAGAATGGCAAATGTCAGGGAGGAGTTAAGTGCCATCCATTCAGATGAATGGCTGTCGAATATGAAACAAGGGTGGCTCTAGACCACCGGACCAAGAGCTGCTCTCATAAAGTGACTCTCTGTTCTGGATCATAGAGAGTGTCCTATGCAAGGAACCCCCCACACACACACACACACACCTTATGATATTCAAATGCCATAACAAGCCATGTCTTCATGAGACAACCCTGTGAAGTCCCTTCTTGCCAATGCTTCAAGAGCGTGAATACTTTTTAGAGGTTCTGCAGAAAATACCATCATTATATAGACTCTGCACACAAGCTATATATTTTAATTTACGGTGTGGCTCTGTGGTTGGCAGAATGTTACTCCATCCTTTACCTGGACCACCATAAGCATTTTCATGAAGTCACAGGATCATGGTCTCCTAGATCTGTGTTCCTCAGCTCCAGTCCTCCGGGCCCACCTGCTGGTCACTTTTTCAGGACCTCCTTAGGTGATATAATTAGTGTCCATGCATCAGGACTTCATTCTGTGGGATATTCTCAAATCCTGACCGGCAGGTGGGGCCTTAGGACCGTAGCTGAGGAACGCTGCCCTAGATAACATGGCTGCATCACGATTTGGCCTGTGCCTACGGGCAGCAGAGGTTATGAATTGTCTTCCTTACATGGCGTGCATGTCAAACTTGCTTTCTTTTGTAGAAAAATGTAATGACGGAAATCGAAAAATCAATCGATGTCACTGTAGCAGCCGGGGATGGATCTGCGCGAGGCAGCAGCAGCACCTTTGCTCAGTTCACAAAAGCCATAACGTGTTTAATCAATGGCCGCCTGAAAGCAGGCGCATTTCAATGCATAAAAAACTCTGCGTGTCCTCATTGTTTGCGGTTTTATAATTGACCATTAGTGTGTCTGTCCACAGGGAGAGTCTTGGATTCCTATGAGCTGCAGCCTTTAAAGGCGAGCAAGACTCCCTCCAACAGCATTATAATGAGCCGGCTCTGCAATATGACAAACACATACAAACTCAAGATATTTTTGTTTCTTATATCCAGGGGTGATTTAACCTTACTGGTAATTACCGTACATGCAAGCCTAGACAGAGCCGGATTACACGGAACATGTATGATGTGACACAGCCTTTCCTAAATACCTGCACCCCTTGTATAGAACTAGTTTTGATAAATGTTATTGTTGCTCGTCATGTTATAAATTTGATCTAAATATTTACAAATTTACTGTTTTTGTTTTTATTTATTTATTTATTTATTCATTTTAAAGGGGGCAATTGCATTTGCAGCAGAATATATGCTATTGGGGTGCTGGAAATAAGCCTATGAACTGTAGAAACATGAGGTTTGCCCCCCCCCCCACCCCCCCAAAAAAAAAAAAAAAAGCTGGCTGGCTGTTCATACAGAAAGAAATATGAGTCTGTAATGCAGAACTTAATTGCCAGCCAGCTGTATGCTAAGATTCTGTGATAAAACCTTATAATTTACTCAATTATATCTCATTATACTCTCCTTAGACTCTCCTGTAGTGTCCATGGTAACTAGATTTATGGCTTGTGTCTCTGCACCTGTTTTTGTCAGACACAGCCACAACACATCCTATCACATCCCTAGCTGAGCACAAAATGGCGCTCCTTCCTTCTAAGCAGAAGGACCTGCCATGTAATTGGCTGATTGGACTGTCTGTCAGCCTCTGAGCCAATCAGAGCAAGCCATCCCCTTTCTCGCTCCCAGGGTCATGTGATCCTCCATCTTCACCCTTCCTGTTTTTTTTTTTCACAGTAAAATGGCCCCAGGGCGACATTTCTACATTTTTGTCTGAAGCAAAACTTCCAATTCGGGTGGCCAGACAAATTTGTGTGAAATTTGTAATTAATTAGTTTAGAATCGATTCTCTCTTCACTATCATAGACTTTTCTATCCATTGTTTTTTAGGTTTATGTGTTTCCTTAGGTAATGGTTTTCATGCAAAGTCCATATTTTTATTGCATATTTGCATTTCAAATATTGGAAAATTCCGAAGGTTCGTGCCTTCAGTCTCCATGTTAACATGGCCAGGGCATTTCACATGTGGTCAGCTGGGCGTGAAGGACCTTACAAGCCACTTGGAATACGACTTCTTCCCGGTTATTCATGTGGAAATGCTATTGTGGAAATGCTCTCTGTGTAGGAGAAGTGACAGATTCTAAAATATATTAAAGATTTATATAGAAATCTCTCAAGGGACTGTTCACGATATTAGAAGCATGCGCCAGAAGGAAGTTTTTATAGTGGAGATTGAAAGACAGTGAAAAGTGCTGTCATGGGGGTTTGTGCCTCGGCCTAATTACCCCTCACTATTACATTTTAATACCTACAATACTATGGTCATCCATCTGAGAAGTGGCCTTTTGGGGACCTCCAGAAGCTACTGAGATATTTTGAGAGTGATATTTCCTAAAGCTAATATTTCCACCCGAAACTAGTGGGCCTGGGATGTTCCTGGATGGTCATTCTTATATTTCAAGGGGTTGTCTGGTTTAGGAAACCTGTTTCTTAGTTAATAAAGGGTGGTCTTCATCTGATAGCAAGGGTGCATAGTGGCTACAAAGAGTGTCCCTTGCTCCTCAAGACGTGGCGCTGCCACAGATTACACATTCAAACCATTCATGTTAACAGAAACAGTGTAATGCTTCATTTCTCCTGTGGGGGGCGCTGCAGGGGAATTGAGCACTTAGTGTTAAGTTCCACCACACATAAGAGCAGATTGATGCAGATTTCAGCTGGGGGGTACCCTGTGACCAGCTAGTAAAATGTAGAAAATCTAGAGGGGCGTATCAGACCCTGTAACAGCTATGGAGCCCAAAGAAACTGCTGAACTGCTTCCTCTGCATCCTACATAGATTGACTGCATTTTCCATCAGCCGCCACTAGGGGGAGCAAAGAGATTACTTACAGCTTTAATTGAATTCTTTGAATTTAATGTTAACTATACATTCCTATGCATTGAGCTCCACCTAGTGGCGGCTACAGGGAAACAAGATTTTTAAGTGCATTTATTACCAGTTGTTTGCTGTAAATACATTGAGTAAGTGCCATATTTATTTCCAAATTTATCCAATATGAAAGTTGAACAAAATGGGTTAGGCGGTGAGCAACCTTTTTTAAGGTAATGAGTGACCTTTTTACTGCATTTTTTTTAATTAGTCGTTTTGTTTACAATTTTTTTATGAAAAATTTCTTGAACTTAATAAAAATTGTAAATTCATCAGAAATCTGGGGAGCTGCAATTTGCATTCAGAGTTGCCTGGGAGTGTTTGCAGTACCTGTACTGAGAAATTGGGTGGGGTCAACGTTACCATTAGCTATGGGGACCTATGATATCTATGTACACCCCTGGTGACCCTTCAAACTCAAAGGAGACAACTCTTTTAAGGCCTCATTTAGGTGGCCAGAATGTAGACAGTTCTGATTACCTGAACTTATAGCATTATCAATCCCTATGATGCTATTAGTTTGGGTCACTAGGCCAGGATTTATGGCTGTTATACGGATACCAAAATTTGACCAAATTACCCTAGTGGGCAACTGTCTAGAACTTTCAGGGACTGTCCCTAATTTTCAGGACTCTGTTTCTCCAAGTCTGAAAATTTTCTGGTTCTCCCAGTCTGAAAATGAGTGGAGCTTGCCATAGCCTCACCGATAAGTGGGTGTTACTGGATGGGTATCAGTTGTTCCCGGGGTGGGGCTTACATTTGGCAAATAATCAACTACAATGTAGGCAAATATTCTGTCTGTAGGTGGCTTTAGACAATCGATCACTGGGGCCAAAAACCTGTTGGAAATGGTTCCTGATGAATGGACACAGAGGTGACCAACACATGTGCGTCCTGCACTCCACTGAGGTGACAGATTCACTATTACACTACCATGTCCTCTACTATGTGTTTCTTGATCATGTCAGGTAAAATCAAATATGTTCCTTTGAGGTGACATACAAAAAGATCATATCCCAAGGCATGGTTAGTCTGTAAGTAAAAGTGTATCTTAGACATACTGGTACCACCACTCGGTTAGTATATTTGGATCTCCTAAAGGGTTTTACGTTGGTTTTTCTGGTTTGTATCAACATCCTTTAAAATAACCATTAATGAAGATATTGTTCGAAATGCAATGAAGTAGGGAGTTGATGGCTTTGCATAGCAGCAACAGGGGCAAATGGGGCAAATGTCTACAAACGTCCAGACTTCAAAGCACCTTTGGTTCAGGGCTCTACAATGGTATTTTGGGTTCTCTTAAAGTCAGAATTTGATTGGGAGTGGTCCAACCCCGAGCACCCCTGCTGATCAGCTGTTTGAAGAGGCCACGGCGCCTCCTCACAGACATCCCAGTACCATACATTGTACATTGGCTGTTCTTGGCACTGCAGCCCAAGCCCCTTCACTTGAATGGGACTGAGCTGTGGCTTGGCCATGTAACCCATGAATGTGTCATCGCTGGTCTAGAAAGAGGCCACAACTCTCACTGGCCTTTTCAAACAGTGAGGGTGCTGGGAGTTGAACCCCCACCAATGTTGTATTGATTACTTATCCTGAGGACAGGTCATGAACATTAAACCCCTTGAAAACCCCTTTAAACAATTGCTACTTCTCGAATAGTATAGCTTTGAAAAATAAAAAGGCAATATGGAACAGAAATGGTCTTTGTTTGTCCATGAGGCACACTGACTCCACCAAGGTCGCACTGCCAGTTCCCGAATGATCATACAAATGGCACAATTCTTCCATAGCTTTGGAAAACTTAGGGCAAGGAGGCAAATATCCATTGTTCTAACGCTTCTCATGTTTAGCGCCTGTTCCTGACGTTGGACTGTCCTGCAGACTACGTTGGGGCTTCATCATTATGTGATCGTCATCGACTTCGAATGGAGCATACTGTATTAATTCTGACTTACCGTTGTCATAAGATGGCAGTATCACAGCTGTTTCTTAATCCTGTCCTTCCCTCTATCAACTGGCACAGCTTAGTCACTGTGGGCCTTGATCAAAGCCAACGTCCCCACGAGAAGAGAAAATCTAAATAAGCCGCTTGATTCGCACCGAAATAATTTAACAGGGAGCAGCAAAAAAAACAAACAAAAGACTCAAATCTATTCATTTTTAAAGCAAAGCCGCCCAGAGCTATGAATTATTCAGCGACATAAAAACTGTGTTTTACAGGTCATAGAGCCGGAAGCGCTGGAGGAACCTACAGATCAAACACTGCTCACTCACTATAGAGCAGCCACTCGGAGGAGACCAGACCATGTTAGATCAATCAAGCATTGGAGACCAGTCTCATACACCAATAACTCATTGGAAAACAGTCACTCACCAGAGATCGGACCCATAGAAGAAGATGGTGCGGCGGAGATCAGCGACACCCTGGAGATCGCTCTCTAGAGCTTACTGCTGATAATCAAAATCAGTCATGAGATCACCATGATTAGGGTACGACCACACAGCGTCCGGATGCAATGCGTTTTTTTCACTGATGGTTGCTAGGAGATGTAAATTGTCATTCATTTGTTATTTTCCACACGAGTGAAGAACGCATCAAAACTGCTTGCACTAGTACGGAAAAAAGTGAAACACAGACTGAACTTAGGCTACTTTCACATTAGCATTTTTGAATTCCAGTATTGAGCTCATAGGGGCTCAATACTGGAATAAAACGCTTCAGTTTTGTCCTCATTTATTGTCAATGGGGACAAAACTGAACTGAAGAGAACAGAATGCTCCTAGAAGCATTCCGTTCCGTCTTCAGACCTGAGAGCAAACCGCAGCATGCTGCGGTTTGCTCTCCGGTCTGGGCATCCGCACCAAGACGGATCCGGAATGACCCCCAATGCAAGTCAATGGGGACAGATCCGTTTGGTGTGACACACTAGTAAACTGATCCGTCCTCCATTGACTTTCAATGGAGTTCATGACGGATCTGTCTCCCTGCAATTTCCCCTCCCTCCAGCAGGTGGCGCTGTGGGTAAACTTACCCTTGTTCACGCCATCCTCCTCCTGTTCTGCGCCGTCCTCCTCCTGCTGTCTGGGCCTATGTAAGTATATATGTATGTATGTATGTGTATGTATGTGTAAGTGTATGTATGTATGTGTATGTGTAAGTGTATATATGTATGTATGTATGTGTATGTATGTATGAGACTGTCTGACACGTGTGGGGCCGGAGCGCGGTTCCGGCCCCACACATGCACCTGCGGCAGCACGGATCCGGCGGCACCCTTCACCCGCCGGATCCGTGCTGCCGCTAATGTGAAAGTAGCCTTACATGCAAAACCATCGTTTTTTTTCCTAAACAGATGTGAAGGAGGCCTTAGGGTAGCCACACACATTAGATCATTGTTGGTCAAAAGTTCATTCAAGCGACAGTCACACTATATGGAGAAAAGTATCAGGAAACTCCTTTTAAACTTTGCATTCGAGTGTCACATTCAGTCACATTGCCACAGGTGTATAAAATCCAGCCTCTAGTCATGCAGTCGCCTTTACAGACATTTGTAAAATAATGGCTTGTTCTAAAGAGCTCACTGAATTCCAGCGCAGTCCTTTAATAGGAAGCAATTGGAGCGACAAATCAGTTCATGAAATTTCTTCCCTCTTAGGCTACTTTCCCTCTTAGCGGCAGCCTTCTCCGACAAGATGTTACGGCGGGTGAACAGCCTGCCGGATCCATGCTACCGCTAGTGCACGCGTGCCGCCGGAAGTCCTCTCCGGCCCCGTTCACTATAATGGGGGCAGGCCGGAGGTCCGGCAGCAGCACGGCAAGCATGCCGAGAGTCATGCAGTATAAAACTACGACATGTTGAATCAGCCTTTCTCCACCACTTAGTTAATGCCACTTGGTGGGGGATGACATTATGTATATAATTAGAGACTGATACATTCCCTTCAATGCCAGCAACCAGGCCACAGGGCATGTGAGTGCATGGCCGGATAGGTCTAGTAGTGTCGTTGTACTCGTGGTTCTGAAGCTCCATAAGCCAACGTGTAGTGATTGGAAGGACACACCGTTTTTTCCCTTTCCTGCCTGATGACAGTTGAGGTGTCCTTGATGTTGAAGGTTTTACGGTGCAAGGCAGGATTGTGGCATCAACACCTTGCAGTGTAGTAGTAGTGCAGGAAGCAATGATGAGGCGGTTGTGCAGCAGAACAGTTCTTTGCAAACTGATCAGGACAGTTCTTATCTTGCAACAGACAAGCAATTGTTCACAAAATGTGAAAATGTGCTTTCCACAGATGTTACAGGTCTGAAGGCTACACAGTTATTTAATAGACCAAAGTGTCTCTTTAAAATAGTCTTCCTTACTCTGCACTTCATATGCATAACATCCAGACATGAGATGTAATACTTCTTTAAAGCAATACAATGAAATCCACAAGGCGGTTCTCCCTGATGGCAGGCTTCATTCTTTGAACAGGTTGCTATACTCATAGTTAATTTCCTTAAACAACTACCATGGGATGTTGAGATTCTCACAGTGTGCCAAACTGTGGTTTGGTAACCTCAGAGGACACCTGAACATGGATGCTGTGGAGGCAATAAATATTTTTAGACAGGTTATCTCTACTGGACTTTCTCTACACCTCCCCTTTACATCTGGCCTGCTTTGGTAGTTGTTTTCCCTGGTCTTGTTCTTGCCGGATTGTTCTCCAGGACTGGCTTCTTTTGTACTTTTCACTGTACTGTGACTCTGGAGCCGGACGCTACACATTCTACTCTGGCAGACTCTCGCAGTGAATTGCTGATAACGACTCAATATTTATATTACTAAGTATGTATATATATATATATGTATATCTATATATACACACACACATATATAACAGTCTAATAATTCATAATACTCATTGTAGTTTAGAATCACCGGTCGTAGGAATAGCAGGGCCTCCTGGAAAAGAGATTAAAAATTCATATAAACTAACTAGAGGCTAAAGGCAGCAGCTTAGTGAAGATATTTTACTTTATTACTGAAGATAACAGTAAATCCCTGCCACTCAAGGGAATGGACTACTTTGCCAAGATAGTGTCCCAGCTCTTTCATATACAGTATACTGGAGAGGCTGGCGGATCCAAACAACTGCCAACGGAGGACAGGAGCTTATGTAGCATGGAAGCTTGTCCTCATTTAACCTAAGAGCTTTCTCTAGGATCAGTATATTGATGACCTATCCGTAGGACAGGCCTTCGATATCAGACTAATGAGGGTCTGTATCTTGGCACAATCAACTGTATGCATCACTAATGTAAGCACTGTCGCCTCTTTTTTGTTTACCTTGATCTGTCTACCTGCACATGGTAAGTATAGTGGCGGCAGTGCAGAGTATTGCATGCGGGATGAAGCTTTAGTACACTGTACCGACACTAGTAAGTAGACAGCATGCAGGTAGACAGACGAGGTCAACATTGAAAAAGCCACATAGAGCACCCTTCAGACAGCTGATCTGCAGTGTGCCAAGATTCGGATCCCCACCAGTCTGATATTGATGGCTTATCCCGAGGACAAGCTGTCAATACACAGAAAACCCTATTAATTATAAAGAGCATTCTATTAATTCATACATTTCAATCAGGTGCAATGAAGCCTACGACATCGAGAAGGAAAAGGTCATTTATGAAGCTAAGAGGCTGAGACATGTATGCCATTTGCTGTTGTCACACACGTTCTGCACTCTACGTCTCTCAGGTACGCACTTGTTAGCACATTAACATGGTGTTGTCTCTGGGCACTAACATCTCTCTTTTCTAATACAGCAGTAGCTGAGTTGACCAGAGGTTGCTAGAAATAGAAATTGCATGCCACAATATGTTTGGTGCTTTACTGTGTGTTCCCAAAATCTTTGTCTCCCAAACTCAAAATCTCACCACCCATATGCAGGACTGGGGTTACCACCAGGCAAGCATGGAAAAATTATAGGGCCCAATGGGCTTTGGGACACATAATAAGCAGAGTAAACTCTGCAAAATCCACTGGATATGTTCTCTTCAACCCGGCCTGCTCCTGGTACTTGTACTTGCCAATGTACATGTTACTGACCTGCTGTAGTAATGCTGGATGGAGCCATGGACCTCCTGCCTTGGCATGAAGTGGAGTTAATTTACTAATGTAACCCATGCTCATTGATCACATCAGGTCTGCTTGCCTGTTTAAAGTTGGATTATCCTGCCATACAGTATCTTTTCGGCAGATGATTACATTCCTTATGCTAGTGTAGGACAAATTTCATAGAAACCTGAGAGGTATAAAGAAAGCCCAGTAGAGATAACCTGTCTAAAAGAACTTATTGACTCTATGGCATCCATGTTCAAGAGTTTCATCCGATGCTTTGGCATATAAAATAACAGTTTGGCCCACTGTGAGAAATACCCACTTCCCAAAGTGGATTCTGTGGACGTGTACTGTGAGAACAGCAACCTGTTCAAAAGAGCAGATCTTTTGCCTGCCATTCGGCGGAAAAGCCCTGTGGGTTGCATTGTATTGCTTTACAAGAAGTATTACACTCAATACCTGGATGCTTTGAGTCATAAACTCTCCTGGACCCCAAGGACCCTGATGTATCTGGACTCCAATATTATATCAGGGTCTTGACCCACCATTGGATTCTCCTGCTCTGTAGTGGGTGTTTTGGAAACTAAAATGGCCACTGGAAAGACTGCATGATATGTCTTCCATCACAAATTCCAAACACAATGGTCTTATTTATAATTTTAGAATAGTGGATAGGGCCAGGCAAAAGCATTTTATTTTGACTTTGTGATGACCTACATACTATATATACTCTCCATAGAAAGCATGGTGATAAAACAGACACAACAAGTAGAAGATTAAAAGTGTTGTGTACCAGTTATTATGGACCACAACCAGACGGACACGGACTATACCAGGAACCCCTGTTCTTGGTCTGTGATCCTTTTAAGAAGGCTTGGTAACAGGAACTGGAGCAGACAAGGTTTCGGCCACACGTGTATGCTGCAATGTCCTAGTTGACAACTTTTCCTGGGACCTGCTACTTTTCACAAACCCTCCACCTATCCTACCTCTTTGTGGTCAACCCCTAACTTAGGGTGAAAAGAATGGTCTACCTGGGTGATGAACAAGGGTGTGACAATAAAGGAAAGGTTGCAGTCATGTCTAAACCTTGGTTCCTAAAAGGGTCCAATGGCACTAAGACGCTAGTATGGCACATGGTGACGGGGGTGGTGTGAAAGGGCAATCAAGACCAACGATCTTCTAGACTATTTGGTTGTTTATTAAGAGGCCCTTACACGTGCAGCGCTATCGGCCTTCAGTTTTTCCTGTACAGTAAAATATGATCTGGTTTACAATTCTCCTGAAAGGAAGAACCAGTATACATTTCAGCCATCCCATGGGTTTTCAAAAAATTTTCCTTCCTGCTTTTTTCCCCTCATTTGATCCATAAAAAAAAAATCAGTGGTGATACCAAAGCTATTGGGATTTCTGGATTACATAGTGGTGGCCAATTATAGCACTCTCTATCTGTAATGCTATATCTGGAGCAAATGTACACTACGTATCATGAAGGTTGCAATTCTACTCTTGAGAATGGACGGAGATGTTTCACTCAACGGTGTTCAACTCTCTTAGACATTAAGATCCTGGTAAGTCAGTCTTTTATACAACAGAACATCAGGCTAGTCTTTCTTAAAGTAATGTTCTTAGATAAAAGACTGAATCCTTGGATGTAATTTCATCTCTAAAAAACCCGAGAGGTCTCATGAGGTAGAGATATTCTCTGTAGTTAAACAGTCTTTGAGGTTGCACTGTGTTAGTCATGCTGCTCTTGTGTTCCTATTCAATTACATGCGGTTTGCCCCTCTAAGAACCAGGATAAGTGCATCTTTTATGGTACGCATACAGATCCCTTATAAAATGAAAAAAAATGCACATAAAAATGCACAAATGGAAAATGAAATGTGAATAAAATCATTTACCATATATTTCGCCCTATAAGACATACCTGCCCATAAGACGCACCTAGAGGAGGAAAATAAGAACTCAGATCTGACCCCCAATGTTAATCAGACCTCAGCTCAGACCCCCAAAGTTAACTAGACTTCAGCTCAGACCCTCCAAAAAAACCTCAGATCAGGCACCCAGGGTTGATCAGACCCCTAAACAGACCTCAGATCAAACCCCCAATGTTAATTAGACACCAGCTCAGCCCCCCTATCAGAGATCAGACCCCAATGTTAATAAGACCGCCCAATCAGACCTCAGATAAGAACCCCAATGTTAATTAGACCTCAGATCAAACAAAAAAAATAAATCAACTCAATTCTCCTGTTCCGAGATCCAGCGCTCTTCCTGCCATGCTGTGACCTGACACAAAGCACACCTACGTCCTCAGTGGCAAAAGGCAAGTCGAGGTATTCCTTCATTGAGTGTAACTGGCCATCTATCATAGATGCTAGGCCCATTATTGTCTATATGATGATGTGAGGTTCTTACTGGTAACGGTGAGTGCAGAGCCAGCACAGGGAACAATGTATTCTTGCTGTACTAATAAGCTCTTCCATAATGGAAATGCTCAATAGTATTTGCCCTGTAAGAAGCACTGACATTTCTGCCTGACTTTTGGGTGGAAAAGTGCGTCTTATACAGTGAAAAATATGGTAAATGTTTTGGCAGGTATCAATGAGCCCTAGAACTGTCCATAGATTAAAAAAATGATTTGCAAATCATTGGCAGATCCAACGTGAGTTGATCATACACAGTACATTAATGTCAGTCGAAGCTGATTCCAGAGGAGCTGGACGACCAACTAAGGAGTTTCCAGGCCCCTGATAATGATGACCTATCCTCAAGATAAGTCATCAATATTTGATCGATGGGGGTCCAACACTTGAGATGAGCTGCAAGTGCAGTATTCCAGAATTGGCGGTATCTGCAATTGTTCTATATAATGTTATTTATATTTAAAGGGGTTCTGTAGTTCTTTAAAACTGATGATCTATCCTCTGGATAGATCATCAGCATCTGATCGGCAGCGGTCCGACACCCGGGACCCCCGCCGATCAGCTGTTTGAGAAGGCAGTGGCTCTGCAGGAGCGCCGCGGCCTTGTCTGTGTTTACCGCAGGCCCAGTGACGTCACGACTAGTATCACTGGCCTGGGCGGGGTTAAACTCTGTTCACTTGAATGGAGCTTAGCCCTACCCAGGCCAGTGATACTAGTCGTCACTGGGCCTGCGGTAAACAGCTGATCGGCGGGGGTCCCGGGTGTCGGACCGCCGGTGATCAGATGCTGATGCTCTATCCAGGGGATAGATCATCAGTTTTACAGAACTGCAGAACCCCTTTAATATTGAAATGTCATGTACTTCAGCAATGATAAGGTATGGTTGGCATTAGGTATGGGACTTACCATCCTATTCCTCCCCTCTTGGTGGGAGTGGGCTGGTTCGACATCCTGGCAGGAATGACGAGTGAGAAAGCCCTAATGTCTGTTCCCACTCCAAGGGTCTTAAGGGCCAAAGAATCAGTTGAACTGTGAGAAACACTGCACTAGGGTGGATGGAGGTATTCTTCAGAGCTGCAGAACTACAGTCGGTTGGGTGGCCTGCAACTATGTCTTCACAGATCCTGCTGGAGGTGAGGAAGAGCATGTTAAGGCACCCATCACCATAGCACAGCTTAGGCAAACCCAAAAGCCTGTATTTATTCAAGTGGACACCTACAGCCACAAGTGCCAGTTTATAACTGTAGCAAGGTGAAATCAGAAGAGAGAGTTGGACTATCCTGTTGAGTACTGTTGCCTAACATTTTGCCTTCCACCATACCTCACCATCTGAGGATATGCAGTGGCCGGGTTTGGCATGGCCCCAATGCTATGCTGAGTCCCCCGGACACTGTGTCACCACGTGTTGCTGCTCTCCGAAAGTGATGGTCAGGCGTGGTGCACCCCAATGGGAAATAGGTCCAGAGAATCAGGGTCTGCAGTTAACCAGTGTGCTTCTTTACTGGAGGAATTCAGGTGCAAAACAATATAGGCATAGGGCTGGCTTCTCCAGTCTTCCCCCTGGCAGAAGAAGGGTTTGATGCTGAGGAAAGGCCTGAGCTAGCTGTCCCTTTCGCTCTCTCAGAAGGCTGGTACCCTGGCCAAAGGCTGGAGGCCCACAGTCTGTATCTTCGTAGTCCAGGTGGTTCTTTGGTCACAGGGCTGGTGACCCATGGTCTGTGGTTCATCGTCCCTATCTCAGCATCTTCTTCTGGTCACTCATGCAGACTGGCATCAGTCTCCCCTCCAAGCACTGGTCCCTAACTGCAGAACACTAGGGACTCTGACTGCCCTCTTTATACCAGTTTTAGCTAGACTAGAATCTTCTAGTGGGAGCTGTGGAGTGGAGAAACTCAGCACAAACAGATACATTGTTTCAACTCCCATCTGTCATAGATTACATTAGAGCTTTAATAATACTCAATGGCAATGACACAGCAGTTTTTCCAGACAAAAACAAGTTTCCAGACATAACAACATATCTAAAACCAGACATTCAAAAGGTCAGTCTGTCTGGTTTTGGTGGTAAACAAGTCTAGCTTTTTCCCTCCAAAACATGCTCTTCTTTAAACTCTACGGCAGCTGTGGAAAATTACCAGCTTATTTTTAGAAGTCCTAAAAGTCTCCCAGTATTTATTAACCCTTTCCACAGAGCCTTGAAAATATAGTGATAATAAACAGGATATATATCACAACATGTAAAATGTAGTTACACAGTATTAAATAGTGCAAGTTAACCTTTTTAAGTGAAAGACAGTAAGAAATTTAACTTTGCATAGGAGAAACATGGGCAAATGTCCACAAATATCCAGACTTCACCATACCCCTACTCCAGAGCACTACAGATAGAGACATTGCTTCTTGTACAGATGACAGTGGATGCACTGTAGCTCATTCTTTGCACTCAGTGAAGAAAAATGTTTGGTTCTACGTCTGATCCTTTCACCCCACCTTTTCACTGCATTGAACCCCAGGAAGCGATAGACTGAGGGAGTATGTAACACGTATTGCCACCACAGACTTCAGATTCTTAACAGATCTCACTACTTTTGAGCTGTATATGCCAATGGTCTGCAGATAAATATATCTGCATGGAAAACTAAAAGGAGTTGTCCCCACAGGATAGGTAATAGATGTAATGTATTATTGCTGGGGGTCCAACCTCCAAGAACGGGGATCCCTGAGTTCCCTTCATGACTGGAGTGGTGGTGACCACCTCTCCATTCACTATCCTGGAAGTCCCATATACTGAACACATACTCTCCACCTCTCCATTCACACAGGGGACTTGGGGTCTCCTATACTGGTAATGAAGCCTATTGCCAATAGGTAATAAGGCTGATGCCATCCTTCCTTTCTTAGAGGGTCTTCCCTTGAGCTCCACAGTCTGATGGATTAGAGCGAAAGTCTACATGAACCCCGCTATCTGTCTCCTACCTTCTCAAGTATTTCCAAAGTAAATCCTAGTGAAGTAATTAGTTCTTTCATAACCCTGCAAATACCTCACATTTCATTCCATGCTCCCTGGAAGCCGTGTTAGAGATTACAACGGATTTAACCCCCTCGAGGACACTGCGGGTTTTATGTAGCAGGACAGCTTGAGGCTGTGTAGGTGTGAAATGACAATTGGCCATTTATTAATGAGGCACAGGGGACTCCAGTGGAGCCATGTTTGCAGTAATCCTTTCCGCCTCTGCACTGCCTGTGTCTTATTCAGGTCTCTCTCAATCTGGCATGTATGCGGAGCTCAGGACAGCATTTTACAGATGGCACCAGATCCAACACTGATATTTTAATGCCGGATAATACAGTGCCCTTTGCATACGTAATAGCTGCGTGAAAACAAGCAATATCCAGAAGCTTCCAATTGTGTCTAAAGACGTATTATGGAGCCCTTGCTCAGGGATAGCAGAGTAAAGAGGCAGAAACAGCAGTAGACGTGAAATTCAAGAGGCTTTCCGTGTGCCGTCCAATTTTTACATAGAAAGTAACTCTAACGCACTGCAGTACACATACACATCATCACAAGGGTAATTGCTGTAAGGGAAACGTTCTGATTTATTGCATTTGTATACCAAATAGCACTGTATGGACAGTTTAAGGGTTAACACCTTGGCTAATACTATTAGGTTGCCAGGAGATGGACCTGGGTCTGCCCCCTGGTTAGTCAATGGGAAAAGAGAGCCTAGTTCTTCCTGAGGAACAGTGAGGACCTAAACATGCATGCTCCTCAGAGCCTGTCCTAAGCTCAGAGAACCTACATCTCTGAGACTTCTGCAGCCAAGTAAGCTGCTTTTTCAGCAGAAGTGCTTCAGAGAGAAGAAGGTTCAGAATCATTAAGGCTGTGAATTGGAGTCAGTTAGCAAGGTATTGTGCACATTTATGACAGATAAACTTTACTGCTGTGAGAGGAAACTATGCAAATGCACCTTTCCACATTTGGAGATGGTTTGGCCAGCTGTATCTTAAATCTACACCCTTAAGTCTGGAAATTTGCATAAATATTTACAAGGAACCTCACAGCATGCCTATGGTTTTGCAGAAAGAAAAACCGGTGGAGAGACAGAGAGGAATACTTCAACCCCCATCAGTGCTGTTATTGGGGAAGGATTACACTGTGGCATCTGCTTTGTAACTGTTCCTTGTTACTTGCTGCCAAATATTGATACCAACTTGCCTGGTTACTGACTCCACCATTCGCTGACCAAGATACCTGCCCTCCTGCCTTGGACCCAGATGAACATATAACACCATGGGCACCCCAACTATCACCAGTCAGGAGCCCCGACTCCAGAGTGAAATAAAGGTGCACCAACCTGTCTCTGCACAGCCCCAGGGAGCGCCAGAGGGAAAGATTGCCCTTTTGACCTGTGAGTACCGAAACCACCTTTGGTGCCATAACTATCACTTCTATTCTCCTCTCGCTCTTTTTGTGCCCATGCATCAGAACTGATCACAACCCCTCACTCTTTGAGGTCCTTCCCTTCTCTATCCAACATCACAGTCTCCTTTTGCCAAATCTTGTGCAGACACACACTACCGCCCGCACAACGTCTTCGCATACTATGGGAATTGGCTTCACAGTAGGTACTGTGCATGCACCACTGACCTGCGAGGTGCAAGAGCACCAGAAGAAGAGGACGCCATAAAAAAGAGCAGATCTGGAGAACATTACGTATTATAATGTGCAGGCATGAATACTACAAGATGAGCATGGACTGCTGGAAGAGGAGCCAAATTTATGGCATGCCCCACTTATTAGGTGCATCTCACCCCAGCTCATTTCCTACAAAGACTGAATGAAACTCCACGGGGGGCTCTAGGTATAGTATAAAAATGTACACTATTCTTCCCACCAGAGAGGGCTCATTAGATATAGATAGATTCCCATTCAGTTCAATACTTGCTCTATAGCTCCCCCTAGTGGCAGCTACATGCAGCCAGAATTTTATCATGTAATCCTATTGCCCTGTCTGAATGAGTGCTAGTCGTCCTGAACATATTTTATGACATTTTTATAAAAATTTCTTACACTATGAGGTATATTACATCTGTCTGCACTCAGTAGGGTTTAGAGCTCTGGGTTTTGCTATTGGGCCCTATGCTTTCCATGTATACCCCAGAACATGGCATATGGCACGTTATATAGAGGTGTAGCTTTAATACAGCTTTACATATGAGGTGATGATTCGATGTACTCCTTGTGTCAGCCTGCCCTAGGATTGTCCTCTCTGTTATCATATATAGAAATGGCTTTACTCAGAAATGAATACAGATGTCATCTACTACTAACATCACTGTTCTTAGCCTCCAGCTTTTTTTCTTCTACACATAGAGAAATATTTCACCTTCTTTAACTAAATATCCTATTTTTATGGATCGGAAAAAATTGTAATATCCCTATTCAAGGTCATATGTTGCTTGTCTGATTATGGGCGTACAGTCATTATCATACAAGCTAGTGATCACAGTTTTTGGAATCGTAATAAACATCATATAACTGTATATTAATCGGTTATGTACATGCCTACTTTATAGTGCTATATAGATCAATCCACTGCTAGGGGGTCTAATATGATAAGGGCAAACCCATGACTAAACAGCTCCTGCTCTGGTGCACAGTGTCTTTCTGCAGCCACCACTAGGAGGAGCTCCTCTGCAGACAGATTTAAACAGCTTTCAATGAGTTCAGTGGTAATCATATACACAAATATCCAGTGAAGGAACACGAATGAACAGCAGGTGGCACTATATAGATAGATTTCATTGAATGACTCAGTAGCTATAATACATTTTTAATTACATGCAATTACAAAATTGTTCAGATCCAGGTGCTGGTTTGAAAACTATAGAATATTTAAGATGGGACAACCCCTTTAATTTTAAGAAGGAATCAGGGTTGTATAGGGGTTGGTAGATACCCGATTCATTTATTTATTTTATGCACTTATTTATAGTGCTATTATATTCCGCAGTGCTTTACAGACATTAGCGCCAAGTTGTCCCCAATGGGGCTCACAATGTAAGTTCCCAATCAGTATGTCTTTGGAGTGTGGGAGGAAACTGGAGCAAAACCACACACTCCATGCAGATGTTGTCCTTGGTCAGATTCAAACCTAGGACCCCAGCTCTGCAAGGCACCAGTGCTAACCGCTGAGCTACCATGTGCAAGAAAAGGTTTATGTGGGTCCTTTCCCTAATGATGACATCATGTCATGCTACTTCATCTGACCTGACTTCCCCCCATACACATACAAGCTCAGCTTGGCCAAAGATGCATATGTCCTGAGCAGGGAGTAAGATAGTGAGGTGGCTCAGTGCTTTGCATTGGTGCCTTGCAGCACTGGGGTCCTAGGTTTGAATCCAACCAAGGACAACATCTGCATAGAGTTTGTATGTTCTCCCTGTGTTTGTGTGGGTTTCCTCCTGCACTCCAAAGACATATGTGTTACCACTGCTATACCCAGCTACTATGGGCTAACACTATGTCATCTATGCATTTTTTTTCCAGATCCTACACACTGTGCATTCCATACTAATGTTATGCAACTGTTTTACATGTAATGTGCCAACCAGCAGGTGGCAGCAAACAAGGCAGAGCCGTAGTTACTCAGAATGGACCTTTCCGTGCCATTCTGACCCCTCTCTGGAGAGGAGTGGGCTAGTCTCATGTCCTGCAGGAAGGGTGGGGATCCAGTTAGAACCATAGTTCAGGCTGGACGTGCCCATGCCAGCCAGAGCCCCTTCAATTCTGCTGGCCAGTGAGGCAGAAACATAAAGCCTCCGAAGCCAGGAGGTAGTTCCCTGGCCCAACCTAAATCTGACCAAGGAGGAAAATGCAGTCTTTGAAGTAATCCAAGTTTATAAATAGCCGGTCAGTACAGAAGTGAGCAACAGAGTTAGAGCAGAAGTGTGCTTGCCTGCCAGTTTATATGCTAAAACCTGCTGGGACAAAGACAAAGTCACAAGATTGTTGTAAGTAAAACTGTGTTGGATTTCATCTTAAGGTCTGGACTTGTTATTCCTACATCCCTCAATTATCCCCCCTATTTATTGCTTCAGAGCCAACGCCTGGGGTCCAGCCGTATCCAGGTAGGAGCACCGTGACACACCATAATAGAGACATTTAAGCCACAAATATACCACTCGGCATTCCTACACCTGGGACGTGCGTGTCAACATCCTTAGCGGGCCCTGGGGGGGAGGCCATCCATTGCACATATTGATAGGGAACTTAGATTGTGAGCCTCATCAGGGGACAGAGTCACCATAACGTCTATACAGTTCTGCAGAATATAGTAGCGCTATATAAGTGCATAAAGATAAATAACTAGTGCCCAAGACCTCCAGTGGTGGCTTATCTCTTCGAAAAAAAAGGATCAAGTATGTTGAAATCCATTAGCCTGATCCTCATCTCCCACGACATCTGCTGTCAGGGGGCCCCCATACATAAACGTTAGACTATTGTTAGGAAATCCTCCTGGGTAATGGAGGGGTAGAAATTCTTATATTCATAAGTAGCTTTCAGAAGCTAAATACCGTACACATCTCCGCTGGTGCTTCTTGATCTTGGTGTTGCTTCTAAACCGAGCAGTCTAAAAATAATGCCAGCTCATTTCTAGTAGAACGGTATGGACTCTGCCGCTGCAAATGGATTCGTAATAATCAATACTTCCCTACAGCGAGCCACAGACTCGGGTTCTGTTCTTCGCACTCGTAAACTTTGAACAGTAAAACTTTGATATTTGGTTACTACCAGGTATAATCTCGTGGATTCTTTTGAGCTCAGCAAGAGTCAGTTATCAGCAGTGTATGTACCATGGAGGGAGACCATCCGTCCACTATGGGGCCGAGGGGGAGGGGGGCCGGATGCTGAACTGCTATTCTCCTGTTCCTGACATAGACTCTGTGCATCAGTCACTACTAGGGGAGGCTCAGTGCAAAGAGTTCATTTACAACTTCCATTGAAAGCAGCACCAACTATATAAATTTCTATGCACTGAGCTCCCCCTAGTGGTGGTTGCAGGCAGAGAGTTTTATAATATACTGATCAACGGGAAGCAGGAGACTTGTCAATGTATTTTTGCCAATTATCTGAGAAATTTGATATTCATGCTGAGCTCCTTATTTCCTATTCAATTTTTGAAACATAGAAGACATATAAAGTAAGTGAGATTGTTTTTTATAACATTTTTTTTCTTTTATTTCTCCTCTCTTTCTTGATGTTGGCATTCCTCAGGGCTCAGTACTAGGTCCTCTACTCTTCTCCCTCTATACAGCCCCCATCGGACAGACTATCAGTAGATTTAGCTTCCGGTACCATTTGACGACATCCAACTATACACTTCATCCCCTGAAATCACCCCTGCTTTACTCTAAGACACCAGTAAATGTCTCTCAGCTGTCTCCAACATCAAGTCCTCTTTGTATCTAAAACTAAACCTCTCTAAAACTGAACTTCTTGTCTTTCCCCTATCTACTAACCCACTTAAACTTGATATTTCAATTTCGGTCTGTGGTACTATCATAACTCCTGTGCAATGTGCCTGCTGTCTTGGGGCCACATTTGACTCTGATCTTTCCTTTGTTCCCCATATTCAATCACTTGCACGCTCTTGTCATCTGCACCTCAAGAATATCGCCAGAATACGCCCTTTTCTTACAGTGGAAACGGCAAAAACTCTTGTTGTTGTCTTGATTCATTCTCGTCTTGACTACTGCAATGCATTACTAATCGGTCTCCCTCTCTCTAAACTCGGCCCCTTTCAGTCTGTCCTAAATGCTGCAGCCAGGCTCATCTGTCTGTCCTCCCGCTACACTGATGCAACTAGTCTATGCCAGTCACTTCACCACAGAATACAGTTCAAACTTCTCACCCTAACCCACGAAGCTCTCCACAGTGCTGCCCCTCCATACATCTCCTCCCTCATCTCCGTCTACCACCCTACCTGTGCTCTCCACAGTGCTGCACCTCCATACATCTCCTCCTCATCTCTGTCTACCATCCTACCAGTGCTCTCCACAGTGCTGCACCTCCATACATCTCCTCCTCATCTCTGTCTACCATCCTACCAGTGCTCTCCACAGTGCTGCCCCTCCATACATCTCCTCCCTCATCTCTGTCTACCACCCTACTCGTGCTCTCCGTTCTGTTAGCGACCTAAGATTAATAACCTCCATAATTCGTACCTCTCACTCCCGTCTTCAAGACATTTCTCGAGCTGCACCTACTCTCTGGAATACTCTGCCCTGGAATATTAGGTCAATTCAGAACTTTCCTATCTTTAAACGTGCCTAAAAAACACATCTTTTCAGGCAGGCTTATCAAGCTTCCTAAAATGACCTTTCCGCGACTAAACCTCTCCCCCACTAACTCCTCTAGCCTGAACTCGATCCACTAATAGTCCCAAACCCGAAGGAGATCGGCCAGCACCACTCCTTTCAGTACAATAATGGCTCGAATCCTACTTATCACAATCAACTACCTTATGTGTCACCCCCAATTCTTCATAGATTGTAAGCTCTTGTGAGCAGGGCCCTGACTCCTAGTGTTTCAGTTGTAAATTAGCCAGTTATTTTTGTATTGTACATGAACCCTATGAATTTGTAAAGCGCTGCGGAATAGGGTGGCGCTATATAAATAAATATTATTATTATTTATTAAAATTTTTTCCACTTTTCAAAAATATTGTACATTTTTCAAAAATATTGTAAATTCATCAGAAATCTTGGAAGTCGTGCTTTACATTCTGCCTTGCCTGGCGAGTGTTTGGTGCACTTGTACTTGTAAAGCGGATGGGGGGTGTAGTTTGGGTGGAGATGGTAACAAAATAGTGACTTCAGCTCTCTCAAACCCCTGATCTTGTTAGTTCAGGAACAGAAAGGAGAATTATTATGTATCTATATGCATAACTTATAGCGGCATTGCAAAATAACGATACGGCTCTCTAGTGCCACCTATAGAAAGTAAAAAAGCAGAACATAGCTGCAATAGACTCAGAACATAGCTGCAATAGACTCCTGTTCAAGATAGCATAAATTGCCTTAAAGTGGCCCTGTACGTTCAGTAAACTTTTGATATGTCAAAGGAAAATATCAAAAGTTTATATCTGTGGGGGCGTCGCTCCCTGGGTGCAGTGAAAAAGGTGATGATGAAAAGAACCAGGCAGAGACTGTAGAACAAAGAACTTTCTTTACTGAGTGCAAAAACATATAGCAGCACATTCATTAGCAGCTCGTACAAAGTGCAATTCTCTCCTCCCAGATAAGTGGTTATTGTGGCTGGCAATGTGGCAGAAAATAACACTCAGAAGTTTAGTAGCTGATGCTGTCTCTTTCTGGATTCCCTTCCTTGCAGCTATACTTTGGCATGTGTGGCTATAGGTGTCCACTTCTAGCTGTGCCTGTCCTGAACTGCGGTGATGGTGTCTTGATGTGTTTCCCACCACCTTCCAGTGGAGTCTTGATCTCTTGATCTTTCTGCTGACTCAAATACTCTGTAGTTTACCACAGGGAAGTAGCTAAAGGCTCACGGGCCCTGGTTCAAGAGTTCAGATTGGGCCCCTCCTTCCCTCAGTGCTTTGTAGCAAGGGAAGCACATAGCCTTCGTGCTGCCTGAGGCAACAATTGAAACTGCACCACCCACCCCTTGTTAAATTCTTGACCTAATCCCTTCCTTCCAGCCAAAGGTGTAACTTGACCAGCATGCACTTTCTATGATACTAGTGTCTTCTTATGTGGCATAAGGGTCTTTGGATGCCCTCAGGCTCCTGGGCCTGGTACTGACTGCTTCCTCTGCATCCCCTATAGTTACGCCCTTACATGACCTAGGACTTCGCAGTCTCTCTGGGGCAAAGGTGTCCTCCTAGATGAGCTGCCTCCATAGTCCTAGCCTGGAGGAGTGGAAGATGGAGGGCATGCTCCCTCATTTTTCATTTTTCTTTCTACTTTCCAAACTAACTAGCTTCCCCCTCTCTTCGCAGGAAGTAGGACCAGCCAACTCCTACGAAGAGGGGAGGAATAGAATGGTAAGTTCCATTCCTGTTACCAAAAACTGCCAACCTTACCCCATCTGCTGGTGAACAAAGTGTATTGCATGAAAGGTGACATAACATGAATATTACAAATATTGCTTTAAAAATCAAATGTGATACCGCCAGATCTGAGGTAGTACATATAGAGAAGTCTATAAAAATATAAAAAAAGCCTAAAGAAAAGCCACACCCAGGGCATGCTGCCCAAAAAATATCAATGAAGATAAATGTAATGTTGAAGGGAATTTCTTAATTTACTATCAACCAATAGGTAACACCCAGTTTTACTGATTTTTGCTCCAAGAAAAAAAAAAAAAACACCACCACCCAAAACACTGTGTTTTTCAAATAAGGAAGATTTAGTGTGAAATCACCCCTTAAACCATATAGGAAAGTGCACCGGTACAGGGGGCTTAAAGAAAAATAGCATATACCACAGTACCGGTATAGGTTTTTCAACATATGCAACACTATATGGCCATACAGCGACATATGTTGGGGAATACTCCCAATTCCCAACCTTTCCCACCAAAGTAGAACCCTAGCGTGATGTGAACAGAGCCTTATAGACGAGTACACAGGGGTGCACCACCAATGAGGCCAGGTGAGGCGATCACCTCAGGCAGCACCAGGAAGGGGCAAGAGGGGGGCAGTGGAAGGGCCATCGGCAATGAACACTTTCATCGTGGCAAAGGGGTTAGGTTAAGAAATTGGCAAGGGGGTGGGGCGCCGTTTCAGTTTTCGCCTCAGGCAGCAGGAAGGCTGGGTGTACGCCTGCGAGTACATCACTACTTCTTATGACAGAACCATTGCAATGTCTTATGGTAGAGAAGTTCATAGTCTTACTGGTAAAAATCCAATTTCCATTCTGGCCTTTCTAAGCCGTCATCCCTCTAGACACAGATGTGTCCGGTCAATACTAATGATTTTCCGAGGCAGGCCTGAGTATTTGCTGTACCCTGCAATACTGCACTTTGGCTTCTCTTAACAGAAGTGTTTCTATCTTGCCTCCAATGGATTGTGGCAGAAGCAAATTCTGCCTCCTGATCCAGCACTTACTGTAGTTTGTACTTGCAAATTTGTTCATTTTACGGTCTTATGGTTTCCATAAGGGATGTGCACTCACACCAAACGGGTTATGCACATGGCCATATTATGGCTGCGTACAAGCACCAAGCTGTGCACCTACATAATACCGCACCACTAGAAGTCTAGGAGGCCGAACTGTACCTCCTTATGCCTTTGAGCTAATTCAGAGACATTGTCGATGGTCTTATGAAAAAAATATCAAAAAGTGTAAAATCTGTATAAGTATTTATACCATACATTAGCAAATAATACTTCCATACAATGCCTAAACAATCCTGAAACCCGGTGCTCAATGAATACCCCCATACAATGCCTTATAATACAGTAAAATAATACAGTACTACCATGTGGTGGCCACATAACACCATGATATACAGTATTTCTCGTACAATATTGTCATTCAGTATGCAAATAAAACTGCTATTGTGTGCAATTAATACTTAGTGTTAAGAGAATCAAATTCGAATTTCAGGGAAAATTTCATTCGCAACTAAGCGGAATCTTCTTGCGCTTCGTGTTAACTAGAGATGAGCGAGTAGTGAAATATTCGAAAGTTCGAAATTCGATTCGAATAGACCGCGAAATTCGACTATTCGACCGACTATCGAATCCCATTATAGTCTATGGGAAAAAAATGCTCGCCACTTGGAAATCTCAATTCGACCACTTGGAGGTCACCAAGTCCACCCTGAATCCTCAGAAAAGGATGCCAACACTACTGGAATGCAACTGGGACAGCAGGGGAAGCATGTCTGGGTGCATATAACGCGCCCAAGTCGCACTATTACGCCACTATCACAGCCTCTCAACAATACACTCCAAAGACAATATAACCTCTCTGTAAAGTGAGACCATACAAGGAAACCTTCTTTCCTCTACATTGCCATGGACCCCAAGCCAAACTAGACAAAAAAGAAGATGAAATTCTGCACCCCTTAAAATCACGTTGCCTATGACAACCACAGATGGCATAGGCAAAGGGGAAAGCAAATAGACCCCACCCCTAATTGTCATTGTGTGTGTGTGTGAGAGATGTGGTCAGACATGTCTTCTTTAAAATGTAAAAACAACTCAAACACATGCAGAAGCCTTAAAATGCCCAAATTGTTGGCGCTTGAGATGTCAGTGACCCGACCTGGCCCAGTGTCATGTCTAGCAGGTAAAGCAGTGGGGATGTTGAGGGATGCGTAGGACCGCAAAAGGCAGGAAGAGGCCGTGGGCTGGCCAGAGGCTCATGGAAAATTTTGTGGAGGCCCAAGAGGTGAGACCTGTTAAAAATTTTGTGGAGGCCCAAGAGGTGAGACCTTGATAAAATTTTGTGGAGGCCCAAGAAGTGAGACCTTGATAAAATTTTGTGGAGGCCCAAGAGGTGAGACCTCTTAAACATTTTGTGGAGGCCCAAGAGGTGAGACCTCTTAAAAATTTTGTGGAGGCCCAAGAGGTGAGACCTTGATAAAATTTTGTGGAGGCCCAAGAGGTGAGACCTTGATAAAATTATGTGGAGGCCCAAGAGGTGAGACCTGTTAAAAATTTTGTGGAGGCCCAAGAGGTGAGACCTTGATAAAATTTTGTGGAGGTCCAAGAGGTGAGACCTCTTAAACATTTTGTGGAGGCCCAAGAGGTGAGACCTCTTAAACATTTTGTGGAGGCCCAAGAGGTGAGACCTCTTAAAAATTTTGTGGAGGCCCAAGAGGTGAGACCTTGATAAAATTTTGTGGAGGCCCAAGAGGTGAGACCTTGATAAAATTATGTGGAGGCCCAAGAGGTGAGACCTGTTAAAAATTTTGTGGAGGCCCAAGAGGTGAGACCTTGATAAAAATTTGTGGAAGCCCAAGAGGTGAGACCTTGATAAAATTTTGTGGAGGCCCAAGAGGTGAGACCTGTTAAAAATTTTGTGGAGGCCCAAGAAGTGAGACCTTGATAAAATTTTGTGGAGGCCCAAGAGGTGAGACCTTGATAAAATTTTGTGGAGGCCCAAGAGGTGAGACCTCTTAAACATTTTGTGGAGGCCCAAGAGGTGAGACCTCTTAAACATTTTGTGGAGGCCCAAGAGGTGAGACCTCTTAAACATTTTGTGGAGGCCCAAGAGGTGAGACCTCTTAAACATTTTGTGGAGGCCCAAGAGGTGAGACCTTGATAAAATTTTGTGGAGGCCCAAGAGGTGAGACCTCTTAAACATTTTGTGGAGGCCCAAGAGGTGAGACCTCTTAAACATTTTGTGGAGGCCCAAGAGGTGAGACCTCTTAAACATTTTGTGGAGGCCCAAGAGGTGAGACCTCTTAAAAATTATGTGGAGGCCCAAGAGGTGACATCTCTTAAACATTTTGTGGAGGCCCAAGAGGTGAGACCTCTTAAACATTTTGTGGAGGCCCAAGAGGTGAGACGTATTAAAAATTATGTGGAGGCCCAAGAGGTGAGACGTGTTAAAAATTATGTGAAGGCCCAAGAGGTGAGACGTGTTAAAAATTATGTGGAGGCCCAAGAGGTGAGACGTGTTAAAAATTATGTGGAGGCCCAAGAGGTGAGACGTGTTAAAAATTATGTGGAGGCCCAAGAGGTGAGACGTGTTAAAAATTATGTGGAGGCCCAAGAGGTGAGACGTGTTAAAAATTATGTGGAGGCCCAAGAGGTGAGACCTGTTAAAAATTATGTGGAGGCCCAAGAGGTGAGACCTGTTAAACATTTTGTGGAGGCCCAAGAGGTGAGACCTGTTAAACATTTTGTGGAGGCCCAAGAGGTGAGACCTCTTAAAAATTATGTGGAGGCCCAAGAGGTGAGACCTCTTAAAAATTATGTGGAGGCCCAAGAGGTGAGACCTCTTAAACATTTTGTGGAGGCCCAAGAGGTGAGACGTATTAAAATTATGTGGAGGCCCAAGAGGTGAGACGTGTTAAAAATTATGTGGAGGCCCAAGAGGTGAGACCTGTTAAAAATTATGTGGAGGCCCAAGAGGTGAGACCTGTTAAAAATTATGTGGAGGCCCAAGAGGTGAGACCTCTTAAAAATTATGTGGAGGCCCAAGAGGTGAGACCTCTTAAACATTTTGTGGAGGCCCAAGAGGTGAGACCTTGATAAAATTTTGTGGAGGCCCAAGAGGTGAGACCTCTTAAACATTTTGTGGAGGCCCAAGAGGTGAGACCTCTTAAACATTTTGTGGAGGCCCAAGAGGTGAGACCTCTTAAACATTTTGTGGAGGCCCAAGAGGTGAGACCTCTTAAAAATTATGTGGAGGCCCAAGAGGTGACATCTCTTAAACATTTTGTGGAGGCCCAAGAGGTGAGACGTGTTAAAAATTATGTGGAGGCCCAAGAGGTGAGACGTGTTAAAAATTATGTGGAGGCCCAAGAGGTGAGACGTGTTAAAAATTATGTGGAGGCCCAAGAGGTGAGACGTGTTAAAAATTATGTGGAGGCCCAAGAGGTGAGACGTGTTAAAAATTATGTGGAGGCCCAAGAGGTGAGACCTGTTAAACATTTTGTGGAGGCCCAAGAGGTGAGACCTGTTAAACATTTTGTGGAGGCCCAAGAGGTGAGACCTATTAAACATTTTGTGGAGGCCCAAGAGGTGAGACCTCTTAAAATTTGTGGAGGCCCAAGAGGTGACACCTCTTAAACATTTTGTGGAGGCCCAAGAGGTGAGACCTGTTAAACATTTTGTGGAGGCCCAAGAGGTGAGACCTATTAAACATTTTGTGGAGGCCCAAGAGGTGAGACCTCTTAAAAATTTTGTGGAGGCCCAAGAGGTGACACCTCTTAAACATTTTGTGGAGGCCCAAGAGGTGAGACCTCTTAAAAATTATGTGGAGGCCCAAGAGGTGACACCTCTTAAACATTTTGTGGAGGCCCAAGAGGTGAGCCATAAATATATAAATTTTTCTTATTTACGGAGCAATTCTACGGCGGTTAAGGAGGAGGAGGAGGTGGAGGAGGAAATGGCACTTCATACAGATGGCACTTCACTTTTGGCTGCTTTCCACTGTTGGAGAAGCAAAGTCCGGGTCAATCCACTTGCTGTTCATTTTGATTAGCGTCAGCCTGTCGGCACTGTCGGTTGACAGGCGGCTGCGCTTATCGGTTATAATGCCCCCGGCTGCGCTGAACACCCTTTCTGATAGCACGCTGGCGGCAGGGCAGGCAAGCACCTCCAAGGCGTACAGGGACAGTTCCAGCCACGTGTCCAACTTGGAGACCCAGTAAGTGTAGGACGCCGAGGGATCGGGGAGGACAGGGTTACGGTCTGCCAGGTACTCCCGCAACATCCGCCGATACTTGTCCCTCCTGCTGATAGCGGGCCCCGCAGTGATGGAAGTTGCACGAGGGGGTGCCATGAACGTGTCCCACACCTTGGAGAGTGTTCCCCTGGTGGCTGTGGGCCTGATAGATGTTGTGGGACTCTGGGAGACCCTCTCCTCTCTGCCGCCAGCGATGGTGGGTGGGAAAATCTCCATCATGTTCTGCACGAGTTCCCTCTGGTATTCCAGCAATCGATTTGTCCTCTCCTCTACCGGAATAAAAGAGGAGACGTTATCTTTATACCGGGGGTCCAGGAGTGCGAAGACCCAGTACAGTTTGTTCTCCACTATCCGGACAACACGTGTGTCCCGGGAAAAGCAGCCCAGCATGAAGTTAGCCATGTGTGCCAGACTCTGAATAGGCATGACCTCACTGCCCCCACCAGAAGGATCACTTGCCATTTCCTCCTCTTCCTCTTCCGCCTCCTCTCCGCCCCATCCGCGCTGAACCAATGGGACGCACACAGCCTGACTGCTACCCTCGCCGCCAGCATCCTCCTCCTCTTCCACAGCCACCTCCACGTCGTCCCTCCTCATCCTCATCCTCCTGCAACTGCCACCGTGAAGCAGACAAAAGTGTGGTCTGACTGTGTAGCTCCGTTGCGTCTCCTCCTACCCCCGTCTCCTCTGCGTGCAATGCGTTCTCCCTTATTGCGATGAGGGATTCTTTAAGGACGCATAGGAGCGGGATGGTTATGCTCACTATAGCGTCCTCGCTGCTGACCTTCTTGGTGGACTCCTCAAAGATACGCAGTACATCGCATATGTCTGCCATCCATGGCCACTCGTGGTTGGCAAACTGAGGGAGCTGAGTTGGAGGCACGCGTGGATTCATAATCTGGTACTCCATCAATGCTCTCTGCTGCTCACACACCCTGGCCAACATGGAATAGGTGGAATTCCAGCGAGTCGGCAGGTCGCACAACAGCCGATGTTCAGGCAAATGGAGGCGTTGCTGGAGTTTTTTTAAGCTAGCAGCAGCTACAGTTGACTTCCGAAAGTGAGCGCACAAGCGCCGCACTTTCACCAGTAGCTCTGCCAGGTTGGGGTAAGTCTTTAGAAATTTTTGGACTACCAGATTAAAAACGTGGGCCAGGCATGGTACGTGATTGAGTTCGGCAAGCTCCAGAGCCGCCACCAGGTTACGGCCGTTATCGCACACGACCATGCCTGGTCCTAGCTGCAGCGGCGACAGCCACATCTCCGTCTGCTGCAATATGGCGTCCCTCACCTCTGGGGCGCTGTGCTTCCTGTCGCCCAAGCTGATGAGCTTAAGCACCGCCTGCTGACGTCTCCCCGCGCCAGTGCTGCAACGCTTCCAGCTAGCGGCTGAGGGCGATGTTAAGGCAGAGGAGGAGGAGGAGGAGGAGGAGGGGGGTTTATCAGAACCCATGCTGGCAATCTTGGGCGGGGGTGGTAGGTAGGCCGTCTCTGTTTGCGACCCCGTCCCCGCTTCCACTACATTCACCCAGTGTGCCGTCAAAGAGATGTATCGTCCCTGGCCGCAAGCGCTTGTCCACGAGTCGGTGGTCAAGTGGACCTTTGCGCTGACTGCGTACCTCAGGGCCCGCCTGATGTTACGCGACACGTGCTGGTGCAGGGCGGGGACGGCACTCCGGGAAAAGTAGTGGCGGCTGGGGACGGAATAGCGAGGTGCGGCAGCCGCCATCAGGTCGCGGAAGGCCTGCGTCTCCACAAGCCTAAACGGCAACATCTCCAGGGCCAGCAGTTTGGAGATGTGGCAGTTTAAGGCTTGGGCTTGGGGGTGACTCGAGGCGTACTTCCGCCTGCGGTCGAACGCCTGCGAGATGGACAGTTGTTGGGACGAGGAGTGTGAAGGTGCAGGCGAAGAGGCGGGGGAAGGGGAGGCTGAAGGAGAAGGCCCCAAAGTAGCAGAGGCAGATGTGGAGGTGTCCTGGCTGGAGGTCTGGACCGCAGTGGCAGCACACAACACAGGGGAAGAGGCAGTGGCAGCAAGACCGGGCGCAGGTTGTATTGCGTTTGCTCTCTCCCACTCAGCCCAGTGCTTGACTTCCAAGTGACGCCGCATGCCTGAGGTGGTCAGATTGCTCTTCTCAGAGCCCCTACTCAGTTTTGAGTGGCAGAGTGTGCAAACCGCGCTCAGTTTGTCATCCGCACAAACATTAAAAAATCTCCACACCACAGAAGTACGAGGCCTCGATGGGGGAGCTTCGCGCGACTGCCCGCTGCCGGGAACAGCTTCGGCCCTGCTGGCTGTGGCCTCACTTCTCTGTCTGGACTGTCCTCTGCCTCTGGACATCCCTCTGCCTGTGGACATCCCTCTGCCTCTGGACATCCCTCTGCCTCTTGCTGCCTTTTTCGGTGCTGCGCAGACCACCACCTCTCCACTACTTTCCTCGCTGGACATCACCCCTGGCCAAGTGGGGTCGGTCATTTCGTCATCCACCACCTCCTCTTCCACTTCCTCACTCTGCTCCTCCTGCTGCCCACTGGACATTCCAACAGCCTCCCTTGATGGCAACTGCGTCTCATCATCATCATCGCTCATGATAACAGATGCTGGCTCAGGGTCCACATCAGCAGGAGATGGCGAAAACTCAAGTGTTTGGGCATCACTACAAACAAATTCCTCTGCTAGCTCCTGGGATTCTTCCGGCACATCTGAAAAAGGACCCGAAAAGAGCTCCTGGGAGGGGTCAATGGTGGGATGACTCTGTTGGCCAGGTGTGGAGGAAGGAGGGTCAGAGTGAGACTGTGTGGATGACTGGCTGGTGGACAACTGTGTGGAAGCGCTATCGGCTATCCATTGCACCACCTGTTCAACCTGCTCAGGCCTCAACAGCGGTGTAACCCGCCCTCTGCTTAACTGTCCCATAAAGGCAGGGATTCTGGATGAGCGGGATCCTGGCTGACCCTCACCAGCACGCATTGTATCCCCACTGGCTTCAACAAGGCCCCCAACAGCATTTCCGCGCCCCCGTCCTCGTCCACGTCCTATTCCGCTAGCCCCCGCCGCATTTTATTTTTTTTTGGTTACAATATTTTGCCTTCACAGCCGTGAAATTACTTTGCAAGAGAACGCACAGTACAGTTGCCAATTGAAAGGCCTATATATTGTATATTTCAAGGTACACAGCCGTGTACTAAGTGATCAGACGGTGTGTATGAACACCAGGTATGAGAAATTACTTTGCAAGAGAACGCACAGTACAGTTGGAAATTGTAAGGCCTATATATGGTATATTTCAAGGTACACAGCCGTGTACTAAGTGATCAGACGGTGTGTATGAACACCAGGTATGAGAAATTACTTTGCAAGAGAACGCACAGTACAGTTGGAAATTGTAAGGCCTATATATTGTATATTTCAAGGTACACAGCCGTGTACTAAGTGATCAGACGGTGTGTATGAACACCAGGTATGAGAAATTACTTTGCAAGAGAACGCACAGTACAGTTGGCAATTGTAAGGCCTATATATTGTATATTTCAAGGTACACAGCCGTGTACTAAGTGATCAGACGGTGTGTATGAACACCAGGTATGAGAAATTACTTTGCAAGAGAACGCACAGCACAGTTGGCAATTGTAAGGCCTATATATCGTATATTTCAAGGTACACAGCCGTGTACTAAGTGATCAGACGGTGTGTATGAACACCAGGTATGAGAAATTACTTTGCAAGAGAACGCACAGTACAGTTGGCAATTGTAAGGCCTATATATTGTATATTTCAAGGTACACAGCCGTGTACTAAGTGATCAGACGGTGTGTATGAACACCAGGTATGAGAAATTACTTTGCAAGAGAACGCACAGTACAGTTGGCAATTGTAAGGCCTATATATTGTATATTTCAAGGTACACAGCCGTGTACTAAGTGATCAGACGGTGTGTATGAACACCAGGTTTGAGAAATTATTTTTCAAGAGAACGCACAGTACAGTTGCCAATTGAAAGGCCTATATATTGTATATTTCAAGGTACACAGCCGTGTACTAAGTGATCAGACGGTGTGTATGAACACCAGGTATGAGAAATTACTTTGCAAGAGAACGCACAGTACAGTTGGCAATTGTAAGGCCTATATATTGTATATTTCAAGGTACACAGCCGTGTACTAAGTGATCAGACGGTGTGTATGAACACCAGGTATGAGAAATTACTTTGCAAGAGAACGCACAGTACAGTTGGCAATTGTAAGGCCTATATATTGTATATTTCAAGGTACACAGCCGTGTACTAAGTGATCAGACGGTGTGTATGAACACCAGGTTTGAGAAATTATTTTTCAAGAGAACGCACAGTACAGTTGCCAATTGAAAGGCCTATATATTGTATATTTCAAGGTACACAGCCGTGTACTAAGTGATCAGACGGTGTGTATGAACACCAGGTATGAGAAATTACTTTGCAAGAGAACGCACAGTACAGTTGGCAATTGTAAGGCCTATATATTGTATATTTCAAGGTACACAGCCGTGTACTAAGTGATCAGACGGTGTGTATGAACACCAGGTATGAGAAATTACTTTGCAAGAGAACGCACAGTACAGTTGGCAATTGTAAGGCCTATATATTGTATATTTCAAGGTACACAGCCGTGTACTAAGTGATCAGACGGTGTGTATGAACACCAGGTATGAGAAATTACTTTGCAAGAGAACGCACAGTACAGTTGGCAATTGTAAGGCCTATATATTGTATATTTCAAGGTACACAGCCGTGTACTAAGTGATCAGACGGTGTGTATGAACACCAGGTATGAGAAATTACTTTGCAAGAGAACGCACAGTACAGTTGGCAATTGTAAGGCCTATATATTGTATATTTCAAGGTACACAGCCGTGTACTAAGTGATCAGACGGTGTGTATGAACACCAGGTATGAGAAATTACTTTGCAAGAGAACGCACAGTACAGTTGGCAATTGTAAGGCCTATATATTGTATATTTCAAGGTACACAGCCGTGTACTAAGTGATCAGACGGTGTGTATGAACACCAGGTATGAGAAATTACTTTGCAAGAGAACGCACAGTACAGTTGGCAATTGTAAGGCCTATATATTGTATATTTCAAGGTACACAGCCGTGTACTAAGTGATCAGACGGTGTGTATGAACACCAGGTTTGAGAAATTACTTTGCAAGAGAACGCACAGTACAGTTGCCAATTGAAAGGCCTATATATTGTATATTTCAAGGTACACAGCCGTGTACTAAGTGATCAGACGGTGTGTATGAACACCAGGTTTGAGAAATTACTTTGCAAGAGAACGCACAGTACAGTTCGCAATTGTAAGGCCTATATATTGTATATTTCAAGGTACACAGCCGTGTACTAAGTGATCAGACGGTGTGTATGAACACCAGGTATGAGAAATTACTTTGCAAGAGAACGCACAGTACAGTTGCCAATTGAAAGGCCTATATATTGTATATTTCAAGGTACACAGCAGTAGTGCCAAATATAGTTTGGTATGTAGCAGAGCACCTAATACACCACTAATGCCTCTCTCTGTCCCTACTCCAGCAGCTATCCCTGAATACGGCAGCCGTTCTCTGTAAAGTGTATCTTGTAGTAAAGCTATCACTGTACTGCACTATAGTAGCCCTGATAAGGGCTTTTAATCACGCTCCTGCCTGTCCAACAGCTAAAACCTGTCTCTCCCTTCTCCAGCCTCTGTCCCTGACTAAGTTCATGCAGCATATGCGAACGAGCAGGAAGAGCTGAGTTTTTAATATTCGAGGTCACATGGTTTTTCCAGCCAATGCATGTAGACGCCGTTTTCGCGATGCCAGCGTGCTCAGCGTGCCTGTCATACCCCCCCTGCATGGTGATTGGTGGAAAAAGAGCGCCAGGGAAGGTGGGAGGGGAAACGAATTCTAAGTGCGCCATCGCCGTTATACTCGAAAGAAATCGAGCACGCCGAATATCGTAGTATTCGATCGAATACCAGCTCGATCGAACACTACTCGCTCATCTCTAGTGTTAACGAATCAATTTGCTGTAAAAAGAAATTCATACTCACCTCGTCAATTGGAGCGAGAAGAGTCCACCGTGGCCATTTTGATTGAAGATCCCGCGTGAAATCCTGAGTGCAGTGATGTATCACGTCACCACGTTGGCAAGCATGATGACATCATCGCGCTGGATCTTCAATAAAGATGGCCACCGTGGACTCTTTGCGTGCAAAGTAAGTAACCCCTGACAGCCCTCAGTGGTCATCACAGATGCTGCGATCAGCGATGAAGGTGGCATCTGAGGGGTTCAATGACAGGGGTGGCGGCACCATCTTCGTTCCCCACCATTCAGCCCGTTTCTCACAAATGGGATTTGTGATGTAGTAATTCTTCCCAATTCGCCCCAAAGCCGCTGATTTAAAGTTTTGAGAACTTCATTCATCTCTTAATACTGTTATATAATGCCCAAATAATAGAGTATTGAATAATACTACCCTATAGTGCCCCAACAATAATGTTGTTCTATTTGCAAATACAAGTGCCATTCAGTGACCAAATAATATGGCCATACATTTCTCTGGTTGTCATGAGTCAAAGATGAAGTCTCTGGTAGTCTAGGGAAGTGAAGGTAGGTTGCACTCTAATTTTGTGTCTAGAAGCCCAGTCCATGGGGTCACCCCAGGAAATATGGGTTATTGCCCAGTTTGAATCCTTGTTAACCAGTTCTGATAGGTAATATGGAAATCATGTCATGTTGTGGAGAGAACGTAAGGTGCCATAGGGTCTTCATGTACCATGGCACACTCTCAGTGCACATATGGTACTGTAGCCCTGCTTTGTGCATCAACCCTAATGGTACAAGTTTACTTAATGAAATCCCTGAAGTCAATGGTAGTTTCAGGGCTGTAATGGTTGACATGTTTTTTATTCAAGGCTGTTCTTGGAGGTTCAGTGCTAGTTGGAGGCCCTCTAAGATGTGTGGATCCTGGACTATTGACTAGTTTGGTACCCCTAAAATTGGCTCTGAGAGGTATATAGAAATCATTCCAGGTTGCATTTCATTACAAAGTCATAAGCACTCCATGTCCCATCCCCGGGCTCGGTGTACATAGCTAATAGTACAAGTTGCCATATATGAAATCCTTATCTTTGAAGGTTGAAGGAGTCAATGGTAGCTACAAGGCTGTGATGGTTTACATGCTTCACTCAAGGTTGCTACTGGAATTCCAGTCCTTGGAGGCCCTCTAGGATGTGTGTATCCTGGGCTATTACCCCTAAAACTAGCTATGAGAGGTATATAGAAATCATTCCAGGTTGCATTCCATTACAGAGACACTCCATGTCCCATCCCCAGGCTCGGTGTTCATAGCTAATGGTACAAGTTGCCATAGGTGAAATCCTTCTCTTTGGTTGAAGGAATCAATGGTAGCTTCAAGGCTGTGATGGTTTACATGCTTCACTCAAGGTTGCTCCTAGAGGTTCAGTCCTTGGAGACCCCCCTAGCAGGGTCGGACTGGGGTGTCTAGGGCCTACCAGTAAAATTCCCTCTGGGGGCCCACTGTAAAGCTCACTCTGAGGGCCCACATGCATATGCTACCTGCCCACACTATCCAGTCTTTTATATGGACATAGGCAATGTACTGAATAGCATCTTAGGCAGCCTATTTATAGGTCAGTCTACTGTGCCATGTGTCACTTGTGCAGGAGGTGGGGGACTAGAGGCCTACCTAGCTCAGGGGCCCACCGGGGGATTCACCTGTTCCCCTGTGGGCCAGTCCGAGCCTGCCCCCTAGGATATATGGATCCTGAGCTATTGCCTAGTTTGATCAGTCCAGGTAGGTCTAGTCCTTGCAGATCCACTACGATGTATGCACCCTGTACTATTGCCTACTTTGTTACCATTGGGACTCCGTTTCTACCACCAAGTCTCAGTGAACATAGCTCTCCTTATGTGCATGAACCCTAACAATACAAGTTGACATCACCTTCAGTCCTCTAGATCACTGCCATCTCATAAGATTTTTTCGGTCGCACTCCTCCATATAAGACGTTGTAAATAAGGTCTTCTTCTAGGGCCTCCAATGGAGGCTGATTCCTCTGTAGAGAGCTCAGGATGGATAGTCAGCGCTGGGTCCATTAGCTTGACTGATCTATCATTAGTCACTTTGAGGAGCGACTGTTCATTTCATTATCAGCTCCACTGGAGGAGAATATGTTAGCAGATGTCTCTTTAGACCCAGTGTTGTATTTCATTATGTTAAAAGGTCGCCTCCTGTATCTGTGCTGATATACAGCCCCTGGAGGGATCCGGACGCAGCACTCCTCTTTGGGAGTTATCAGTCCGCTGGGAGGTTTTAATGCATTTTAACTGCTCATTTTAACCCACTTTATCTTCAGAACCGTCCCCGGCTCTGCAATTACTCCATATCTCAACACACGTGAGCCGTTAATAACATGGACGCACACACAACTCCCATTCCAATAGCAGGTGCGCACACCCTGTACTTTAGATGACCTGTCAAGCTGCGGCTTTGATTGTGATTACAACAGTAGTGAGGCTCTGTGTTCCTATAATTACGCCATGTAGTAAAAGCTTTATATATAAAATAGATGTCCAAAAATTGGACGGACGCTGAAAAATGAAAGGTTAGCGGCTGAAGAAAACAAGCACAGGTTCAATATTACACATCGCGCTAATGGCCTCTGCTAGGTGTATGCGCTGGGAAAAGCTCCCAATGATGTGATGGGTCAGTCACCTATGGCCCCCCAGGCGTGATATATGTTGTACTGGATAGCAGTGTATGGAATGGTATGCGGTATACTGATAGATACCGGCCAGATAGAGGCCAAATGGAGACTCCTTTGGCATTGTGTTACTCACCTGACCGAATCCAGCACAGTGCACTTCCCTGCTCCCCTTCTCCCTCTACATTCTCTGTCTCCTCTGCGCATTGGGTTTCCATGGCATCCCAATTCGAGCAGTATTGTCGTGCTAGGGGGTGGTGGTTCGGCCCCCCACTGTCCATCGTTTGCTAGATTGTCAAGACTTGCAATGGATGTGCTACTGCAAGTGTGTTTCAACATTGCTTCATCATTGCACACCCACAACTCAAAATTGCCCAGCACTACTGTAGCTCTGCTACTCCAAGTGTGTTTCAACTCTTCTTCATTACTTCACATCCACAACCCAGCATTGTACAGCACTACTATAGCTCAGCTACTCCAATCGTTTCAACCCTCCTTCATCACTGCACATCCACAGCTCAGCTTTGAACAGCATAACTATAGCTCTGCTGCTCCTTTGGTGTTTCAACCTTGCTTCATTGTTGCAAGTTCACAGCTCAGCACTGTACAGCACTAATACAGCTCTGCTACTCTAAATGTGCTTCACCCTTGTTCCATCTCTGCACGTCCACAGCTCAGCTTTGTTCAGCACTATTACAACTTTGCTACTCCAAGTGTGTTTGACTCTGTTTCATTGCTGCTCAGCTATAGCTCCAGATCAGCAGCATCTCCAGATCAACTACCTCTCCACTGGCAGCTCAGGGGGCTTGTCTGTTCTCAGGGGGGAGTATCCTTTCTCAGGGGGCGTATCCTTTTTGTTGCAACTCTCTCCCTGTAACTGTCATAGCTATTTGCAGAAAACAGGGATGGTGGCCATCGAAGGTTGGAACTGAGCATGCTCGTCCACCTGAGTGAGGTGGACAGAGAAACAAGGAAAAGAAAAAACAGCAGGTGGCGCTATACAGATACATTTTATTAAATAACTCAGCAGCGATATTACATTTTTAACTACATACAATTACAAAAGTATTCAGATCTAAGTGCTGGTTTGAAAAATGTAGAATTGTTTTCATGGGACGACCCCTTTAACCTTCTAGCTTAGAGGTACTGGGGGGCGATAGGGCTATGTACCTCAGACTAGGACAACAATCGCTGAGTTCTACGCATCTATAATCAGCATCCATTGCAGTCTATGGGGTCCTACTGTATCTCCATATGCATCCAGTTTCATACAGATTTGTAGTGAAATTGCATCACATTCCAACATTTTAATATAGCGCCATTGTCATCATAGTAGTCATGTCTTCGTAGAATGGAGTCGTAGGACATGTTACACATGCAAATCTCTATGGAGCCACCAGGACTGACAGCATTGCATGAATTCTCACAAATCGGCTTGCACCTACAGTTCATCATTTATTGCATTTTACGGTTTAAGCCCGCCCAGGGACACGTCCTCATCCTGAAGCTCATTATTCTATGGATCTCAGCTTGATTGATGCCTAAAAGACGAGACGGTCATTCGGTGAGTACCTCCAGATCAATGAGCTAGAGACGTAGCTCTAATACTCAATCCTCTACTACTTTATTATACCTTGTTCTATCGTATGTTGGCCATGTGTTGACTTAGTCCCTGAGCGTTTTAATTAGCCGCATTACTATAATTGAATCTGCCATATTCCAAGAGCTATTGAGTGCCCCTTCATTTACATGGCTTCTCTAGGATGGGAGATCGTTGTCCTTGAAAATACACTTGTCTGACATCTTTAATCATAAAAGAAAGGAGGGGACTGTGTGCAATGGAAAATAGACTCTCGTCGCCCCATCCACTTCTCCATTTTCCTGAGCATGACCATCTTGGAGGTGAGCCGGAGATTAATGAGGCTGCTGGGAGGGAGGTGATTCGGAAATGGCAGAGAATGATGAAGTGCAGCACAGAGCTGATTGAAAACACAATTCCACATCAAAAAGTCTTATACTCCATATAGTTGTAGACTAATAAAGGGTAAGGTATGTGAAAATGTCCATTCCAACCACATAGTCTCTATAGATTTTCTTGCCTATACAAATTGCATTTCACTTAAAGCAATTGTCCCACAGAAGCCCAAAAATGATATCTAAGTCGGCATCTGCTGGGGATCATTACCTGCTATTTATTTCCTAAGAGCTTTCTGCTTGGCTGCTCTTTAGTTCAGCTCTATGAAGAAAGAGCTGTGATCCGTGACTACAGTTTAGCTACAGTGCACACAGGAAGTCTGAACTAGTCTAAGACACGCCTCCTGTCTTGTCATTGGTTGAAGCTGCTTCTTTCTCTCTCCTTGTTGCGGCTCCGCCTCCTCAGATTGGCTGCTGGGCATAAACACAGACCTACAGGCTCACCAGGAAGTCATTGCCAGGGAGAAAGAGATGATTATGAAATAATTGCTGCACATTATTGAGGGAAATGAGCCTTGGTGAGGAGGAGTCTGGAGGGTCACTTTAAAGACGATAGCTACAGTTGGCAATTTTTGTTACTCATTTTGGGCTAAAAATCATCTTGCCACTTGGCCTTTATTAAAAATGTTCAGCTGTTTTTGAGATAGAAGGGTTAAAAAATCAGTCTACTTGCAGACTGTCACTTCTGAGTTCATCTGACTGCCCATGAGAAGCCTTATCTCTGACCTCCTGACCTAATAAACTCTTATCAAACTGACAAGAATATAGTGAATAGTGTTTATGAAGTCAGGAGATCAGAGATAAGGCTTCACATGAACAGTCAGCTGACAGGACTGAGAAGAGATACTCTGCAAACAGAATGAATTTTAAACCCTGTATCTCAAAAATGAGTAAACATCTTTAATAAAGACCAATTGAAAGAAATGAGCTGTAGTCCAAAATAAGTAAAATGTAATCATAAAAAATAGTCTCAGTAGTGTCCATAGCCTTTAAAGACTAGTGTAATGCAACTCCTTTGATACTGTACATATTGTGTCACTAATATTACATGTGTACATATATTACATGACTTATACATGACTTATACAGGGGTCCAGAAGCTGAGATTCTTTGACATAGTGTTCCATAAGAACTCATAATCACCAATGACTTTCTTTCTATAATAAATAATGTGAAGTAATTCTCTGAAGGGTCATGCATTTCATAATTAGCTAGTTGTTGAGTTTGGAAGACCTTTGGATGCCTATACACCATGCAATTTTGCAACCAATTTTTGGGGTATTGTAAGAAACAGAGGTGAGGAAGAATACAGAAGTCACCATCTGGGACCACCACCAGCCAACTCTTAATCTACTACCTACAGTATTTTCCTTCACCACTCCGGTTAGTAGATCTAAGACTATGTCTAGGTGTTCCCCAGAGACCCCTGCAAGGCAGGTTGGATTTGGATGCTAGGTACCCAGGTTATGTCTGTGGAGTCAGGCGGCAGAAGTCAGATGCCAAGGAGTAGCAGGAGAGAAGTACAAGTCAAAATTTGGTCAGGAAAGTCAGTGGAAGCCAAATCAGTAGACAGGGGGTAAATCCAAAGACAAGCCAAAGTCAGTTCGCAAGAGAGACAATTGAAGTCAAATCAGTAGAAGAGGGGTTAACGGAGAGACAAGCCAAAGTCAGTTCACCAGGAGTTGTAAGCAGGAGTTGAAAGTACCACAAGTTAAGTACCAGGAGCCAGGACACATATGAATCACAGGCACTGACTAGCAGCAAATTCCTAAGGCTACTTTCACACTAGCGTTTTTGCTGGATCCGGCAGGGTTCGGCAAAAACGCTTCCTTTACTGGTAATACAACCATCTGCATCCGTTATGAATGGATCCGGTTGTATTATCTTTTACATAGCCAAGACGGATCTGTCATGAACTCCATTGAAAGTCAATGGGGGACGAATCCTTTTTCTATTGTGTCAGAGAAAACGGATCCGTCCCCATTGACTTGCATTGTGGGTCATGGCGGATCCGTCTTACTCCGCATCTCAGGACGGAAAGCAAACCACAGCATGCTGCTCTCCGGTATGAGAACGGAACGGAATGCATTTTGGAGCACTCCAATCTGTTCAGTTACGTTTTGTCCCCATTGACAATGAATGGGGACAAAACGGAAGCGTTTTTTTCCGGTATTGAGACCCTATGACGGATCTCAATACCCGAAAATATTAACTCTAGTGGGAAAGTAGCCTTAAAGGGGTTATCCTCAGGATAGGTCATCAATATCAGATTGGCGGGGATCTGACACCCGACAACCCCACCGATCAGCTGTGTGAAGAGGAGGCACTCACTATGGCAGCACTGCCTCTTCTTCCTTGTTTACCTGCTCACCGTACTGAGCACTTAGCAGGTGTAATTACACCCAAGCCATTCGATTCATATCAATGGGAAGGCTGGTTCACATACACTTGTATAAGAGCGATATGTCCCTTTGAATTGAATGGGCTGGCTTGGGTGTAATTACACCTGCTCACCGTTACGTATGTTACAGCGAGCAGGTTAGGTCATCAATAAATATAACTCGGATAACCCCTTTAAATCCCCTACCTAGCTCCATGACTAGATGCCGAGCCAGGAGCCTGACTGATTTGGCATCCAGGCTTACTGATAGGTCAACCAGTTGGAGCTTGGCTGATTGACAACTCTCCTAAAACAGCCATGCACTAGATGGTGGGTGTGTAAGTTCCTGACAGGCATATAGAGTTTAAGTGGACATGAGAGAAGCTATGTTTGACAGATAATCCTCAACAGGACATATCGATCGTTGACTTCAGTCTGATGGAGATTGTAGCAAAATGATAGTTCTTTCCTAGTCATTAAAGAGGACCTGTCGGGATAATAATTCTGGAGCCTCTTTTCTTATGCCTGCACTGTGCTGTTCCTCTGTTATTCAGAATTTTCTAGGAGGAATAACAAAAAAACAGCACAAAGTTTGAAAAGATGCTCCAGAATTGGTATATTAAAGGGGATACAAGTATTTAGTAAAATTGGCCTTTGTTTCACCACACGACCATCTAGCTCTACATTCCTCTATTGCTGTCCAGAAGGCCATATTCTAAGACCTCACTTCATTAAATTATCGTTTACTTCAGAGAACAAGCAAGTGAGTAGCAGGCTGGAAATCTAAAGTCAACTTTATGTCACCGGCCGACAAATGATGCCAAAACCTCACAACTCTCGGCATTGTAGACAACCATAAATCGCTACAAGAGGAACATAAGCCATGACTGCTTCCTTTATCTCCTCAGCTTATGTATGAGTCTTGCCTCCAACAGCTGCTATTGCTGGTATAATTAGAAAAAGGGATGTAGCTCTTGTCACCAAAGGATATTTACAGAATCTCTGTGTAAACATCCTTCTTTGATGGCTCTACCTAAAGTTTACAATAGTACATTCAGTTTTCCGCTAAGGAACGTGGTTTTTGAAGGTAAATGGTCCTTTAAATAATGAATCCAGGTGAAATGAAAGATGTGACGTGGTCAACTGATTAATTTATGTAAGAAAATGTATCTTATTTACTAAAGGAATTTACAAAAATGTGTTTTCTGTTCATTTTAGGAGGCCAACAAGAACCGTCTTTACCACCAGTCCAGAGTTCGCTCTCCTGTGTAGACAGGGTGTCAGTCTCTCCTGTGTAGCTGACTTCCTGTGAACTACAGGAGTACATCATCCTCTATCAAATGCCTCCTCTTTCCCCAAACAGCATTGTTCCTCTGTATGACCCTCAGTGCATAGATGTGGTTGTGCAGACAATGTTTAGAATCCTAGGAAAATCTAGGCCCTTACTCCTCAAAAGCCATCTCCACCATCCCAAAAACACCACACCCTAAACCAAACAATAACTCTAACATACACAAGAGACTATGCTGAACCCATTTTAAAAAATAGTCAAGAATAGTTAAGATTTTCCCAAACACTACCTGCCACCACCTACCTGAACAGAGGAGACCATGGGTCTCCATAGTAAAATTTAGGAATCGTCCACACCTACTTCCGTTGTCCATAGTCATCACTAACTGCACCCTGGTTCCCTTAGCTATCAGGCCCCATGTCCTGCTACCCTGGTAGTAACGCCCATGGTTGTGACCACCACAAATCTTTGTATAGCAGTTATATTTAGACATCGTATCATACTGTTATTACTCTGTTTGGGGGCTGTTATCTGGTCACTGTATGTCACTATGTTTTGAGTACTATGCTGTATATTAGTATTACTTAGAGATTGTGTGGCACTGCTACCTAGGCATTATACTATGTGTTATTTTTGCAGAGCATGGTAGTGGCAGCAATACATAGCTCTGTCATTTAGGCAACTATATGGAATTATTATGGCACTTATAATTAGGTATTATTGGGTATGGACATTTATCTGAATGGCAGTACAACACATGTGGAGATTACTACATAGGCAGCATTCAACATAAGCCTGGACCCCAGGAAGCGGGGCATATCTGAACTTCCCTCTTTTGTTATTATAATGTCATTGTGCTTCCAAAATGTGCTGTGCGGCTGAAAAGAATTGAGCTGCAATGAAATATTAATAGTCATGCATTTGCTCAGTAGCCGGGGCGAACCATCAGACATGTGCTTTGCATTTCTTTTACCGCCCCTTCTATTTATAATTAATAGGCGTGCTAGAGGGGCGCTAAACACCTTCTTACACAGATGTCCTATACAGAACTGTAATGATTTTTTGTTTAAGGCAGTGGGGATAATCTACAATTAAAGGGGTATTCCCAGCTCAGACATTGATGGCATTGCTGTTGCTAGGATATGCCATCAATTTCAGATAGGTCCAGGTCCCACTTATTTCCAGAACAGGTCCCTCGAAGTGATGGAGAATGCACAGCTCAAGAGTTCCTAAATTAGTTGACTTGGCTCCACTATTTCCGGTAGTCCCATAGCGGTGAATTGAGAGGTGGCTGAGCCCGGGCGATGCTCTTTCCATTCACCGCTATAAGACTTAAGAAAATTGCCATGCACACTCACTCGGTGTAACGGGGAGCCGGCAGCGCTCCCTCCCTGCAGCGGCGCTGGTCTCCCGCATCTTTGCAGGAGCGAGGACGCAACTGGCATCCTCGTATCCCTAGCAACCCAGGGGAGGGGAGGACCCAGCGGTGCACGCTTCACAAGCGTGGTCGGTGTCCTCCATCCCCTAGGCAATGAGCAGCAGGGGCGCTGGCCACGACACATGACTTATATTCTGGACCTATTTAAACAAGCAGCCTGCTGGCCACTGGTTGCCTGTGATTGGTCTTGATTTACCTTCACCAGCGTTTATCTGAATTGCAACTTCTGTGTTTGACCTCGGCTTTGAACTTGACCTTGTCCTTGTATCTCCCCTTGTACTACATGACCTCTTGGCTCCTGACCTCGGCTAGTATTTGAACTCATTCTCGTGTTACCCTTGTACTGACGTTACCTCTCGGCTTCTGACTTCGGCTGGTATTTTGACACTGCTCCAGTGTTTTCCGTTGGTATTGACGTGACCTCCTGGCTTTGACCTCGGCTTGGTAATATTCTCTTGTCCGTGTGTTCTGTCTTTGTCTATTGTTTTCTCCCATTGTTTCCCCTATCTGTAAGCCCCAGCACGTACATAAGCTAGGGACTGCCGTCCAGTTGTACCCCGTCAAGTTAGGACTGACTGTGCAAGTAGGCAGGGACAGTGGTGTGGGTTTGAGCTCAGGGCTGCACTATTCCCCGAAAAGTGACACTCGGCTATTTTCGAAACTCCCAAGCACGGTATGCTCACTGGAGGTACCAGTGGGTCCCAGAGGTGGGACCTGCATCTATCTGACTTTGATGGCACGTTCTAGAGATATGCCTTCGAAGTCTGAGATTCAGGGTCATTGAATGGGGTATTGAAGGGGTGTGACTCCTTCAAGCGATGGATTAGATCAGTGATGCTCAGCCTGGAGCCCTCTAGCTGTTGTAAAACTACAACTCCCACCATGCCCTTCTGTAGGATGATAGCTGTAGGCTGTCCAGGAATGATGGGAGTTGTAGTTTTGCAACAGCTGGAGGGCCGCAGGTTGAGCTTGCCTGAATTAGACAATGGAAAATTCATCTGGATTTCAGGACTAATATCAAGTTTCTTAGATCTTGAAATGGTTTTATAGAATTGTGCATGTCCATGGGCATCACTACCAGGGATTAGGGGCACAACTCTCTCAGATGCAGTATAAGATGTGGTTACTGTGCACATTATCACTTGCTGTGACATCACTTTTTGCAAACTTTCCGATGGAGATTATTGTTGGAAAGTCTGAGACATGTACCCCCCCCCAGATGGACCAGCAGCAATAAAGTCGGTGGTGTGTCCACCCTGCGTGTGTCTTCCTCCTATATGTGTACTAACAGTGGTTCTGGTTGCACTATGCTGCAGCTGGAGGCAGGTCAGTGATGGGCTGCAGCAGTCATGCTCCTGCATTGGGACATAATTGCTGTAGCAGGAAGTAGAGGAACCGCAATGGACCATGCAGCCCCACAACTAGAGTAGTGGAGGATTGGTGATGTGAGTATGTCTCACCATTCCAAGTCATTTTTTTCTTCCCCTTGACATGCCCTTTATTGATAAAATTTCCTGATGTAGCCACCAGCAGGGGGAGCTTAGGTGCATAATGCATACAGTTTATAGATTGAGCAGTAATCTCCTGAGCTCCCTCCAGTGGTGACTACAGGTACTCAGAATTTTGTCATTAAGTTCTTTGCTTATGCAATGAATTTGGAGCTCTCAGAAAAATGAAGCTGTAACCTGTATAAAGATATATTGAGAAATTAATCAGCATGGACGTTTGGCCCCAAAACTGACTGAAATTATGGTAAAAAGTAGAACTGCACTATAGAGTCAGGTTAGAATTATGTAAATTGAATGGCTTATTTTCATATTTTTATCAAATTAATTCATCTTGCTTAAGGAGGCCAGACTTAGGGGCAATGCTCCATGGGGAAACAACATGAAAGAGGTATCTCCCAGGCCTAGAGAACAGTCTCACCAGTGCCACATTTTGGAAGTGGCTTCTTATGAGTCCCAAGTCTTATGAGTCCCAAAGTCCCAAGTCTTGGGAGATGACAAAGGGAAAATAGTCAAGTCAAATATCCATCCGTAGACAGCTGTTTCGAGGTGCTTGCCCCACATCAGTACAGAGTAGTATTCTGGTTGGCTCAGTGAAATGCCTTGGATGCACATTGGGGTGGAGGGTACAGGCTTTCCTTAAAGTGGCACTGTACGTTCAAACTTTTGGCATGTTGTAGGGACATATCAAAAGTTTAGATCAGTGGGGATCTGAGTGCTGAGACTCACATCAATCTCTGGAATGAGGGGGGAGAAGTGCATGCTTAGCGCATTCTTTCTCCTTACTACAGGACAGGAAGCGAGATGGACTCAATAGAAAGTATGTGGGCCCATCTCACTCCCATCTTGTGCAGCAAGGAGAGAGAGAAAGCGTGCCAAGCGCAGACTTCTCTACCTTAGTTCTAGAGATCGGTTGGCGTCTCAACTCTCAGACCCTCACAGATCTAAACCTTTTATATGTCCCTATAGCATAAGATATCTTCTAGGCAAAGAGAACCACTTCGTTAGCACCACCTTTTGGAAGCGGCTCCCATACCACCCCTAAGCTGCTTCTTTGGGCATCTCACTCAACCAGCCAGAATCCTACTGTGTACTGATGAGGGGCAGGTGCAGTATCCCAGACCTGGAGGTATCTGCAATTGTTTTCTATTATATATGTTATGCTTTTGCCATGTTATGCCTTGTACACCAGCAGGAGGAGGTATGGTTGGCAGGGACAGGGATAGACTTGGTAGGAGTGGGATGGTCTAGTTCCTAAAAGGAGGGGGAGTCCAGGTATAGTGGAAGAAGGAAGTACATGCTAGAGCTCCTTCTCCATTGGACCCTATCAAGTTCTCCTGTTTCCTTGTCATCTCCCGAGACTTTGACTCATAGAGAACCAGTTCCAGAAGGTGGTGCCAGCTAGGTGGTTCTCTTCATTTGGGAGATAGATATTTGCATATCGAACAAATTTGATATGAATTAAAATGATTGTGTCATTTTTCTTTTTTTTTGGGGGGAGGGGATTTTTTTAAGACTCTCCAATCAGTTTTATTGTCTTGCCGATGTCACTGTGTCTGAACTCTATAAAGTGATAATGTGCCTGATAGGGAAGAGAATAAAGAACGAAACATCAGTAACGCTGCCGGGATCTGCACTCTTATAATTTAATAAAGAGGCTCCCCAGGATAACGTGGGAGATGAGGAGTTCTAATTGGAGAGCCGTGTCACCACTTAGTGAATCTTCTCCATTATCTTGTCAAACACTAATGTGGAGGCCGATGTCTATATAATTATACCCTCCGAGTGAAAACTAAAGCTCTGTGCATTGCGATCATGCTCCAATAAATAATGTACAATAGAGCAGTGTGTACTTTGTCAACACCATGGGGTAGAGCTTCTCGACTTCAGTAAACAGGAGACATTGTGTAAGACGTTTAAGGGGTATTGTACAACCTTACCATTTCGGTACATATACCGTACACTCATCTGCCATCTATAATTATATGACCGCTAAACACCCTTAAAAATGTATAATTAGCATTGGTTTAGAAATATCTTTACCTGTTGTTTTGGAAGGTATCTGGGACATGGTAGATAGAAGAAGACTATCATGACATAGGCTTTTGCTGCTGCAGCCTGACATTGTGCTTATGGCCAAATCAGTTTTTAGATCCTATTCTAGGAATACATTTGAAAACACAGTAAAGTCCTTTTAAAATTACACCAAACAGACCATAAATTCTGATAATGCAGCAGAAGACTAAGGGATGATCCATTATGAGTTCCACCTGAACAGGAGCATATGCTATCTCTGCATTTCGAAGAATTTTCTTCCTAGAGGGCTTTTCCAAATATCCTTTTCACACAGTCCACCAATCCGGAACATGTATAATTCTGGAATTTTATTAGGCTCAATTAGTCTAAAATTAAACAGGTTTTCCAGTTTAAAAATGAGTTTTCCTATAATGGGGAAGGGGGAGTCCACTGCTTAGGATCCTCATCTCTTGACCGAAGAGTTACAAGGAGCGCCTCTCGTTCTCGAGGACCTGTCCTGTCTTGTTATGCATTACACAGACAGATTGAATGGGTACTGTGTAATTCCTAATTTCCCCTCTGGAGGCACTGCAGGCAAATTAACTTATTATCAGGTCTCCCCACAGATTGTGCTGATCACTGGGGATCCTATGAGTGGAAACTTGATGATCATCTTATTGTCAAGGGATCAAAAAAAAATGGTCCAAAGTGGAGAACCTTTTTGAAGGACTCCTACTGTATAATAAAAGTTGCATTATTCTGTTGCTAGCATTATACCGGGAAGTTAAAAGAGTTTTCCATTTTTTAACTTTTTTTAACTGATGACCTATCTTCTTATTATCTGATCAGTTGGTGGTCTGACACCTAGAACCCTCGCCGATCAGCTGTTTGAGAAGGCACCGGTGGTCCTATGAGCCCTGCTGCCTTCTCGCAGCTTACCAAGCACAGCACCATCCATAGAATAGGGCTGAGCTGCACCTAGGCCATGTGACCGATGACCATGTCGTCACTGGCCTAGGAGAAGCTGTGAGCTCGCGGTAGAGCAGCTTCCTTCTCAAACAGCTTATCGGCAGGGGACCGGTTGTCGAACCCCCCACCGATCAGATACTGATGACTTATGTTGAGCGAATTGAGGTTCACAAAGTCAACTTTGCTCTGATTTTCAAAAGAAATGTCTTTCTCTGAATTTCCTTGTACTTTGTGGTAACAAATCGATTTTTCATAGAAATGGAGGTAAAAAAATTTTTAAATCATACTTATCATCGCTGATCGCGGCATCTGAGATCAATATTGAGGCCTTTCAGGGGTTGATCAACAAAAAGAAAATTAAATCATACTTATGTCATCCGTTTCAGCGCAAAGAGGCCACTGTGGCCAACTTGCTTGAAGATGCCACACTAAATCTTCTGACGTGATGACGTCATCACGCAGCGTATCTTTCCACTGGAATTTCAGTCACTTGTGAACCCAGCCTTACTGACATGTGGGTCTACAATCTACAACTACTTCCTCTTCCACTCGGCTGGTTCACTAAAGCCTACAATTACTGTCCACATTGGGAAGCGGTCCATCAGAGTACGTTTATGGCTACACGGTGACAGCTGTCGCCGCCAGGATCGCAGAGGCATTGCAATGCAGCAGTGATCCCATAGAAATGAATAGGGCCGCAGCATGAGTCGTATGTGTGCCGCCACTGCTGAATCATTAAAAAATGCAGCAGAGTTGGATTTTTTGCAATTCAGGGCTCACCGTGGCAGCACACATGCGACTTGTGCTACGACCCCATTTATTTCTATGGAATCACCATTACACTGCTACGCCACAGTGACGCCGTGTAGCCATACCCTAACAGGTATACGGTACTTTTTTGAGGATCATCTCTATATTATATTTGGGTGTTTACAGCTATTAGGCTACAATTGTTGTTATTTGAGGTCCCAGTGAAAAGACTGGAGCGTTGTGTTAACTGTGATCAATGGAAAAGTACTTTCTGTGTCAGGAAATCATCAGTAAATGCATTACCGAGAATTGACCTCTTGTGCGTTACTCTGTCTTCAGACTCGGGACTCATTATAACGCGGTGCAAAAACAATTACGGACTAAAACGCTTAACAACCAGATAGACAGCAGCGGATGACTAAATATTGGTTGGGAAATGGGCAACTGATAGACGACGATGGGCAATCGGTTACCGTGAACGGGCTGTTTTTTGAAGGCAAACGCTTCCCATGTGACTATAGGGATGTAATAGAGGGGGCAGCTTCTTACTTGGGGTCAAATACGGTAAACTTTCACTGTTCTGGACCACCAATCTTTACCATGAACCCCTTTACAGCCTTAGCTCCCCGGAGACGTTACCAATACCCACTTCACTATTTTTTTTAACATTATATAGCGGTATTATGTAGGCGCTTCCTGGCATATTTATTCAAGAAATTAAAGCAGCATTGTGTGAAAAATGTACGCAGCCAGTGTTAGGGCGTGTTCACATGAAATTCAGAGTTATAACAGAATTTTAGGAATTTGGACAGCCATTCCGTTTTGCTACGTCCTACATGTCATACATGTCTATGGGGACAAATAACTGTTCCGTTTGGTTCCGTTATACATGGTGAAAAAAATAGTCCCGGAACCTATAACAGAATGCCAGAACGCCAATGTGAACCCGCCCTTAAAGGGGTAATATATAGTAAAATAATTTTTATACTGTGTGAAGGTATAATTTTGGCATTGTTAGGTGGGGACCTGTAGGGCACTGTATGAAAGCATTATACGGTACTGTATGACAGTATTCATTTATTTAAAAAAATAGGTAAAAAGTGCGTAGATATGTATGATGAGCTTCTCTTCATGTTCGGCACATAACTGTGCAATCAGAAATATTATATTTTTCATATACTTCGAAATTTAGAACCATGCTCAAGATCGGCAGGTATTGTACTACTACCCCTTCTCTAGCTCATACCTACAAATGTTTAAAGGAGTTATCCAACCCCAACCCCATTGCCCAGACACCTCATATAGGTTATACTTAACTTGCTTCCCGGCACCCATGTCACTTCTGATTCCCGCGCGACCGCTGCTGCATTTCCCCACCACCTGGATCAAACCATACGGCAATAGGGAAGGGGGTCGGAGGAGCCATTAGCAGGTGGCGACAGGGACATAGCATTGTGAATGACGCTAGGGAGGCTCGTCCCCATAGTGGCAGGCTATTAACTATCCCACCGTCGCTGGAAAGAGAGTTTCTGCGGCCACGTGGGAATCAATAGCGACACCGGTGCCCGGGAGCGGGGTAAGTATAACCTATATGAGGTGCCCAGGCAATGGGGGGATCATTATAGGGGTGGTAAATTTTGGGGCATCTAAAATCTGACCCCAGGAACACCCTGACTTCACCCAGGAATGCCCATTTATGGGTGGAGTTAACATTAGCACTGCCCAGCACTGACCTGGGACAGCCCAATTTTGTCTCGTAAAAATTCAGGACAGTTGTCCACTCTGCTATTTATGTATGCATTTACTGTTGCCACGGACGTGCAGGGACTTACTGACATTCCTGCAGCAGGTAGCAGGAGGTCAGTGAGGCTGGCAACACATGGTTTGATCTGACATGCTTTCCTTTTGTTTGTTGTTGCTGGCATTCATCACACCCTCCCCCTTCAGGTGTAGGTGTTTAGTCATTTATCCTTCCCTATTTATTGTTGCTTCTCCCACCATGCTGTGTGGTTTATACTTTCAGTTGTCTCTGTGGTCTGCTGGTGTTTGGGTTCTCAGCAGAGTTCTCATTGCTGCCATTTTCTACTGGAAAGTTAAAGGGAACCTGTCACCTCCTAGACAGAAAATAAACTGTTAGCAGTACCTTACTTTAGGGACCAGTGTGAGGCAGATGCATATCTTCATAGGGACAAGCGATTCCTGTAACAGTCAAAAATCAATCTTTTATTCCTGCAGCACGCGCTTTCCTGCGTCATCTTGAAGTCAAGGGGGCAGCGGCCTCCTTGCTCCAAGTCAAGATAACCACTCCCCTCATGTAAATGAGTGACACGTCTGCCGGTGGCTGGGGATCTCGCAAGTCTCGCGCATGCGCGGTGCGCGATGAGTTCCTACATAATCCCGGCTCCGGCTTTCACTTCGCCGGCGCTTTTAACACTACAGCGCATGCGCCGTATAGGCAAGCGAGTGCGCTTACCAGCGCGCGCCCGCCACGCGCAAGGGGTCATTCTAAGCGTCGCACCGCCCGGGCGTGCGTATACTATGGGTGAGCGTGACCTCTGGCTGGCTGGCTTGCTTGCTCCTGACTCTGCACGTACGCAGCCAGAGGTCACGCTCACCCTTAGTATACGCATGCCCGGGCGGTGCGACACTTAGAATGACCCCTTGCTTGCCTATGTGGCGAATGCGCTGTAGTGTTAAAAGCGCCGGCGAAGTGAACAGCCGGAGCCGGGATCGCGCAGGAACTCATCGCGCACCGCGCATGCGCGAGATTTGCGCGATACCCGGCCACCGGCAGACGTGTCACTTATTTACAAGAGGGGAGTGGTTATCTTGACTTGGAGCAAGGAGGCCGCTGCCCCCTTGACTTCAAGATGACGCAGGAAAACGCGCGCTGCAGGAATAAAAGATTGATTTTTGACTGTTACAGGAATCGCTTGTCCCTATGAAGATATGCATCTGCCTCACACTGGTCGCTAAAGTAAGGTACTGCTAACAGTTTATTTTCTGTCTAGGAGGTGACAGGTTCCCTTTAAGTGTCCTCTTTCCCTTTTGTATATTTGTGTGTATCCCTTCCCTGTGTTTGGTGTTTGGGCCTAAGGAGAGACTTTTGTTCGTCCAGGTTGGTGGAGGAACAGTTTGACTCATTCCTGACACTAGCTCCAGGGTCCTTTAGGGATAGTTAGGATCATAGGTATCCTGCGTATGGACTTGCCTACCTTCGAGGTCTGTTCATACTGGTTGTTAGTCAGGACTGGAGTCAGGGTTTCTCTAGGAGGTGTCCATCTGACTTCTCTAGTTTCCAGGCCTAATCTCCGTCCCCCCACCCCCACCCCTTTTCCATCCTGCGCTCAGTGTGGTATCTTCCCCCCCACACACACCGGAGCATGACAACTGTATTTTTTCTATGTGCACATGGTAATAACAGGCCATATACATGACCACCACTAGATGGGATTTCGTGAACAACCGCCAGTCCCTGCATTATAAGAACTGTCCTGATCTGTTTGCATTTGAATTCTTCTGTAAAGAACTGTTCTACTGTACTACTACCTCATCATTACTTCCTGCACTACTATTATACTGCAAAGTGATGGCGTCAAGACAACCAGGACCCTGCCTTGCACCTCAAAACTACCAAGACCAAGGAATCCTCTACTGTCATCGGGCAGGAGGACCTCAGAACCGGATGGGACCCTTCCCATCACTGCATGCCAGCCAAGGAACTTCCAGAACCGTGAGTACAACTACTACTACTACATCTATCTGGTCACACACACATCCCTGCGGCCAGAGCGCTGCATATTGTACAAGTGCTCTGGAATTCTAGACCATGTGCTGTAATTAAGATATATAACAAAACACATTAAACAATCTATATTCCATTCTGATTAAATTATTTTAATCCAAAAATAAAAAGGCTCCTCGTTTCACAAAGCCGCTTACGACAGCTGGAATACTTACATTTTGAACATTGAAGCGTTCCAGTGTTCTTATCCATAACCTTTAAATATCAATGAACATTCGGCCTCGCTATCTCTACTGTGCACTTCACTTTTCTGAAATGATTCTAACTGAATTAATATTAGTTGTCTGCGACCAATGTAATTAAACTGGCATTCATCCGCTGCTGGAGGTTTATCTCAAAAAACACAATCATGGGAGTACGGAGGCTGAGGTTCAGATATCTAAGATGTCTTTTTGCAGCAGAGAGGTGACTGCATTGATCTTCCATTATCCTGAATGTGAGAAATGAAAATAAATAAATAAATAAATAAGCGTGCATGTGCAACCATTTCTCCACTGCAAGGGATATGGGAGAGTAGGATTAAAGGGGATGTCCAGAATTAGAAAAACATGGCGCCTATCTTGAAAAAACAGCAGCCCTGTCCATAGTTTGTGCTTGGTTTTGCATCTCAGCTCTACAGAAGGGGTTGCGCTACAGTATCACACAAAACCTGTGGACAAGAATGGTGCTGTTTATGCAACCAAGCAGCCATGTTTTCCTAATCCTGTCCCACCACCTCTCTGAGGCCTCCATCGTGTAGGATGCACCTTGCCAAACAGGAGCTATCACCTGTTATTATTGAGGGAAGTGAAATGCAAGTTTAAATGTGAGTGTGGACACACTGTGCCAACTAGCCGGCTTAGTGTTGGGTTAAACCCTAATGGCATTATTCCGGCACTCCCCTGGTATTCACCCTTTAGGGATCTGGAATTCACTGTATGGAAGAAACCAGACTGCAACCTCATGGGATAGACTCAGTGTAGTTGGCAGCTGTCCCACTGAGGTTGGGGACTCTGGTGCAAGCACCTAAAGCTCAGGGTTCACACACACACCAAAAATGCAGGAAAACAGTCACCAAGACTAGAATGCTGTTTTTTAGAGATTGAGGCAGTCTACAGTTACTGTAATGCAGACAGAGGAAAGACTTGCAGGCGGAGTAGTGGTGAGTCAAACATGAGACGGACAGGCTGGGGACTACACTTGAGCACAGACAGGGTAGACAGACTGGGTTTACTTAAACACGAACTGAACTTGGACTTGAAAGTGCAGCGGTACACGGGTAGGAAGGCACACATTTGAAACACGTAGGCAGCAGGGGTGCACTTAGCTTTTCTGCTGCCTGAGGCAAAACCTGAAATGGCACCCCTCGTTAACCAATTCCAATTTGTTAACCTAATCCCTTCCCTTTGGCCCAGAGCCCTTTGGCTGCCCATCTCTTGCCCCTACCTGGTGCTGCCTAAGGCGATCGCCTCACCTGGCCTCATTGGTGGTGTACCCCTGGCAGGCAGGAGATAATGCAGGTAAATGGCAATAGCACTAGGCTATCAAACACCTTTGCTGGTCACCAGAGACCCTAATGCTCAGGCATGCTCCTGCTGGAGAGGATACCTTAAATACACAGGGATTTAGAGGTCCTTTAAGAGGCCAGCGTTAAATGCAGACCCTAAGCAAGCATCAGGCAAGAGCATGGAGGCATCAGCATGGAGAGGACATCAGCAACCAGGACAATGGATGACTTGATAAGTGGTGTGGCGTCCGCACCCACAGGGAACATCAGGGTGGTGGCAGGCACAGGCTGCTTACCGAACACAAGTCTTCATTTCCCCATCACTGTAGATAGTAAAATCTTATCCCAATTTGTCCAAATTAGCACATTTTAGGAACATCAGGGTCTGAGTGGCCTAATTTGAGCTTCTCAAAGCAGATGAAGCCTACCATCTGGTTATACCGAAGACGTGAATCTTGCAGTTTTGAGTTCATGCACATGATGGTACGGTATGATATACGGAACCATAGGGGTGCAAAAACCTTCCACTGTACCTCTATTTGCCACCAATTGCATATGGTTCAATGGAGTATGTAGATCAATGCACATAGGCACCATACTAAGCAGCCAAATGGGCTCCTCGGCAGTGTAAATGGGAAGACTGGAGCTCAGTATCATGTAGGTATGAGTCCATCACGGGATCCGTATGTCATCTGCTTGGAAGGTCCGAACAACCGCTAAAAGAAATCCCTAAGTATGGCAACTTCTCTCGCTGCCACAAAACGGCAAGCAAAGCGAATATGTATGCACATCGTGCTGCACAATTTGCACCAACTCACGTTGCTGATCGCGCTGTATTATTTGCAATCCCATCCGAATTACTCATTATCAGCAGAAGTAGGTTCATAATAAGATTACATGTCTTCCTTTTGTATTCGCTCACTGACTTTCTGATAACCATCCCAGATTCCCGATCATAGCCCTTTCAGGAGAACAAGATGCGCTTGTGTAATTAGGTCTTGCCTTTGGTAAAATACAATATGGATCAATACGACATTTTCTTGTTTATTATTCATCCTGTTGAAGCTATTTGAGAACGGGGAAAAAAAGGAAGGCGCAGCACTTTCAATTTCTATGACAAAGCCTTTTTATCCACTGGAAAATCCCCTTCCGATATATTCTCTATACAGCGAAAGGACCGAAAATACCAATTTAAAGTCGAGCTTTATAGAACTTCATGGGGCCCAAATCGTTCATTTCAAATTTTGGTTTTGATTTGATTAGATGGTTAATGGACTGTTCATGCTTAAAGTGGCTCTCCACCTTGTACCGTCATCTTTTTTTAGGTTCTGAATATTGCTCTTAATTTCTTACTTATATTCTGACTACTTTCAGTCACCACTAGGTGGAGCTCACTGCACACTAAGCTTCTCTGCTCCCTCTAGTGGTGGCTGCAGGTAGAGAATGTCTGAGCTAAACTTAAAACCAGAAAGTGATCTGGTTATTTTTTTTTATTTTATTTTAATTTATCTTTATTTTCTGATCATTCTGTATTTTTTTAAATTCTGCTTTCTGTACATGATTATAGGGGCAGCCATCTTGCCTGAGCTGCGGTTAACAGCATTCGGAGATATGCTTGACAGCGGCCACATGGACCACAGGAAATGATTCAAAGGGGGAGTGTTGTGGGTATGCTCTGTGACCTGTGCAGTGGCTATTGTGCAGGGATAGGGAGTAGATAAGCTGTGATCATCACCAAAAGATGAAAATGGTAGCTCCTTTGTTATCTTTATATAGGTCTTATTTGTCATTGTTATCCTGCTTGTGATGATAATGATCTAACTGCTGAGAAGTGACCTCTACAATAGAGGATGTGTCATTCTATTATTAGGCTTAGTGGGCGGAATGAAAAAAAACTAAAATAAAAATGTTTACAAAATCATAAAAATTATGTTTAATATTAAAAACAATTAAACCATAAGTAAGTTTCTAACGTCGTTGTCGTCAACATTTATTAAACCCCCTAAGATTCTTCTGGTGCCAAAAAGTATAAGTATAAGTTTTGGGTGATTCACGCTGCGTTCGCCAATTTTCAAAAAAAGTGGGTCCAAGGCCACCTGGCACATTTACTATAATTTAAGCCAGAAAACTATGATAAAAGCATGCCATAAATGTAAGCCAGCTCCTAGCTGGAGAATTTCAGTTCTGGCGCATGGATGGTCCAAGATGCTCAAAAATTAGTAAGAAGTGAACGCCTCTTAATGGTTGCGGTGCTTCTGATGCCAGAGGAAAACAGATTAAGGCCTTTAAGAGATCAAAAAGTTCCTTTTCCAGACATTCTATCTGATGCAGAGGAGAATGATCTTTTGGAACCATCTAATAACCAGGTCAAGCTCTGCAGATGTCCTGTAGATTTCCCACTCCTCTGTAGGTCTACATCAACCCTATAGACACTGAATATGGAATGTGTGAGAAAAAAACTCTGCATGCCTCCATATAAAATCACAGCCACACAGTACAGTATAGTATTGGCCCATGGATTTGTATGGCTGCCATATTACGTGGCATGAAATGAGTCTTTTTCCACCGAGATAAATTGCTTGACTTGTATAAATAGAAAATGTTTGCCCAAAAAATAAATTAGTTTGCTTATTTTGAGTCTAGTATCTCTTCTCGTCTCTGTTTCTGTTCTGGCAGCTGCGATTAGTCTGTGTCAGTGGTGGTGGTGGGGGGAGCAATAGCCTGTGAGAAACTGAATCCAACTCAGTCCCTCCAAGAGATAAATGACACAAAGGGAAGCTGATTATCAGCGTTGAGCTTGGTCATCATTAAAAGGTACAGAAGATCAAGGCCTTCTTTTGACTGAACTATTAATCCTAAAAGTGAAGCTGACTGCTAGACAGACTGTCACGTTTTACAGTCAATTAGCTGCCTAAGTTAGCATTTAGTTCAGTGTCTGTTGTTCTGCTTATTTTGCTCTTACACCAACGTACCTTGAAAGTGGAACTTTTTGTCTACCACCTGTCAGGCGATGGTGAGGTGCGCAACTTTGTGTCTACCACCGGTCAGGCGAAAGTGAGGTGCGCAGTCTAAGGGATCTTCCGGTTCTTCAACATAGACCATCTAAACAAAGTTTAGACTTCACCATTCAGATTCCCAGGTCACAGTTCTTAGAGTAATCACCTGCTGGAAGCGGGACACACCCGTGACAATAGAACTAGACAGTAGTCAGATGGAGTCATGGATCAAAACCAAAAAATAAGTTAGGTGTGACAAAGCAAACAAAGGTAGAGTCAGAGTTTAATCAAGGAAAAAGGTAAAATTCACAGCAGATTTATAACACTTTCTAAACTACCATAGTTGTTTTTGATTTGGATCATATTGTAGCTCTAAGCAGGGGCGTAACTACCATAGCGGTAAACCATGCAACTGCTATGGTGCCCAGGGCAGGAGGGGGCCCAGTCTTAGTTGGGATTATCTCCTCTTCTACTGGAGGTTAAAACTTGGTCAGGACTCTACCCTCTAAAGGAACAACTTTTAACAAATGAGGCAGTGGAAAAAATGGCCCAAGGGTCATTGAAAGGGGTTTAGGTAGAAACCTTTCTGTCCTGTGTGGGGGGTCTGGTTGAATCCTTGCTATGGGGTCCTTACTTCTCTATGTACGCCACTGGCTGTAAGTACTGTATTCATGGTGGCCAAATGGTAGATTGTGATCTATGAATAGATCTGATACATTAGCCAGCAGGCCACCAGGAGGTTATTAGCTTCCTCAAAGATCTTCGAAAAATATGTCCTTGTGGATTCATGTTTCAGACTAATTTTGATTAAAGGCTCATTGGTAATGATTAAGGGCACTTCTGTTACCTGGAATGGGTCTCATACGTTTAGACAGTGAATAGACACTCTAGCCATGAGCATCAGGAATATCAGGTAGATCCAATCGGAGTCCCACCTTCACTCACGGTGAAGTACAATATGAGGTCATTGTGAATGATGGAGGGTAAGGGTGGAAGAGGCTGTGAAAAACTGAACACTGGGAGATTTAGGGAAGAAATGCATAAGACAGAAAAGAGGTAATGTTCCAAGTGGGGAGTATCAGTATGAAGAAATTCTTGTTGTCACCAACTGAAATCCCTCATTGAGGCATCTGAGAAAGGGATATACAACCACACCACATAAGACATGAATTTGTCCTTGGTTCTCTGGTAGATCACCTATCTTCTCAAAAGTAGACCCCATTGTGAAAATGTTTTACCAGTCCTGTTCTAGATCCATGATAGCCAAGAGCACCGAAAGACCCATCAGCACCATCAAAGGGGTGTTGTTGTTCCTTCACCTTTTTTGGAAAGGAAGTGGACAATGACGTAGAAATCATGATGAGTTCAAATGCTATCAGTGAAGAAACCGAGGTATGCCCTCTAGATATGGCAGCATTCTTGCCCCTCTAACTGATATTGTATAATATTTTGTCTTTCATACCCTTAAGCTGTGGTTGATCGCGTCATTTTTGGCCAAAGGTCCTTATTTGATTGGACTGCGGTTGTTTGGTGACATTATACATCTGGCCCTTGGTAAGAACTGAACTCAGGCCCAAGGCGGGGATTGAATCTAACAGTCAAAAATAAGAGGAACATTTTGTGATTTTAGTCAACACGATGCAAATTGACATTTCCAAGGACAAATCTATGAAACCTGAAGCCTTCCCTGGAGATTATGGGCCACAGGGGAATAGGCAGGCATGCAAAAAAATAATCATAAAACTTCAAAATACATTATGCTCCTGCTCAGGCATGATCTTGACATTTCATCCAGGACTGTAGGACATGATGAAGCCTGTGGAGATCTTATATAAGAGATAACTCATTTACCTTTCTGATCCAGACCTTCAATTTATAGAACTGCATGGGTCATCGATGAAACATTTTGAAATTTCAAACAAGTCTACAAAAAGTGAGATACAGTTTTTGTTGCTATAGGCAGAAAAGAGTTGTTTTCTGAACCTTTTTTCATACTAGGCCATGATTCAGAAGTCATCACAGCTTTTGGGTCTCTACCTTCTGATACCACCGATTTCATATATATATGCTTTATAAAGGAGGCATTGTCTTCTAAAAGCATTGCTTCTAGAGAAGAATTTCTTTGAGATAAAATGCTATATGGAGGCACCACGGGGACTCCATGCTCAGAGGCACCAGCTCTATGCCTTGTTAATAGAACCTGGTTCTATTTGTAGCCACAACTTACCATATGGAAAAGGATCTTGAAGGAACTTGAAATTCTCAACCTTCTCAAGAAGAGGACAGTACACTGCTACAGATGGATCTGGATAGACTGGAGGCTTGGGCAGAGAAGTGGCAGATGAGGTTTAACACTGACAAATGTAAGGTTATGCATATGGGAAGGAATAATGCAAGTCACCAGTACATACTAAATGGTAAAACATTGGGTAACTCTGACATGGAAAAGGACCTAGGAATTTTAGTGAACAGCAAACTAAGCTGCACAAACCAGTGTCAGACAGCTGCTGCCAAGGCCAATAAGATAATGGGTTGCATCAAAAGGGGCATAGATGCCCGTGATGAGAACATAGTCCTGCCACTTTACAAATCACTAGTCAGACCACACATGGAGTACTGTGTACAGTTCTGGGCTCCTGTGAACAAGGCAGACATAGCAGAGCTGGAGAGGGTTCAGAGGAGGGCAACTAAAGTAATAACTGGAATGGGTGGACTACAGTACCCAGAAAGATTATCAAAATTAGGGTTATTCACTTTAGAAAAAAGACGACTGAGGGGAGATCTAATAACTATGTATAAATATATCAGAGGTCAGTGCAGAGATCTCTCCCATGATCTCTTTATCCCAAGGACAGTAACCATGACGAGGGGACATCCTCTGCGCCTGGAGGAAAGAAGGTTTGTTCACAAAAATAGAAGAGGATTCTTTACGGTAAGAGCAGTGAGACTATGGAACTCTCTGCCAGAGGAGGTGGTGATGGTAAGTTCACTATAAGAGATCAGGAGGGGCCTGGATGTATTTCTGGAGGGTAATAATATTACAGGTTATAGTTACTAGATATGGGTTGTTGTTGATCCAGGGAGTAATTCTGATTGCCTGATTGGAGTCGGGAAGGAATTTTTTCCCCTAAAGTGAGGAAAATTGGCTTCTACCGCACAGGGGTTTTTTGCCTTCCTCTGGATCAACTTGTAGGAAAACAGGTCGAATTGGATGGACAGATGTCTTTTTTTCGGCCTTATAAACTATGTTACTATGTTACTTCTTGACAGAAAACTTATGTTAGGAGAAGTGATATTGTGTTGGAGCTGGTAAGAGCAATGGAATAATGCACTGCATGTCCACTTAAACAGTATTTCCACCCAAAAGGTCAGGAGTGCCATATATTAGTAAATTGTAAGTTAGAGCAGTAGCCAAAGTTTGGCAATCAAATTCATATTACTTACAGAGATACTGGCATCTTTTTATTCAATTGCTGGAACCATTTTTTACAACAGTGAAGACAGGAAGTGCAGCCATATTGGAATTGATGACAGTAAGTGCAGCCATATTGGAATTGATGACAGGAAGTGCAGCCATATTGGAATTGATGACAGGAAGTGCAGCCATATTGGAATTGATGACAGGAAGTGCAGCCATATCGGCTGTGATTTTTGTGCTACCTTCTCAGAAACCGAGGACCATATCTCCTTATATCAATCAGCTGTATAATCAGTTTCTACTCATTTGTGTCACAACCAATATGGCTGCACTTCCTGTTTCCACTTTAAAAGAAAAAAAATGTCTGCCATAGTTGAATAGAAAAATAGTGATATCTCTGTAAGCAAAATAGACACCCTTACCAAACTTTGGCTTCGACTCTAGTTCTGATTTATTCATATGTAGATAAATTTATATTTTGGGTTGAAAATTCACTTTAAAATACCCCTACATGACGGCAACACTAAATGGACTAGTGTGAAATCAGATCCTACATTTAGTGAGGACCTGGAAGCAACCCTAGAGCAAAGTATCTACATGGAGCATTCATTCCTTGGCCATGTGCAATCTTTTTATCCATGCCTTTCGAATTCACGTCACGTTTTGAAATCCTATTGATGCCTTTCAAGTTTGCAACAAAGTAGCAAGTTCCAACACATTGTATTACGCGTTTACTACTCCCACCATGTGTCATCTGACTATTCCCCTCATTTCCATGGCAAAGGCTGGTGGGTTGCCAGACAAAGCTTAGTTCACACCATTTCATGTGACCTACTTGTGGGTGTACAGAAATCTGCAGCCCCTGCCTCCTTCGGAAGAGATTTTATTACAAAATATCTGGGTGGTTTACAAAAGTATTATATAAAAAAAATAGAAAAAACATTTTCAGGTCTGATGGGAAATAGAAATGGAATTGAGACCATCATTGTCCAAGGTGGTTTGAAGAAGATACTGTTCGGGTGGAGGGGGTGGGGGTGATCGTGTTTGTGAGAATAATGTGGAAAGGGGATCAGAAACTTTATCCAGCTCATTTCCATGGCAACAAGTCTGTAACAGCAATCCGACTGCAAACGAGAGGGTCAGGAAACAGCAGCGTTATAACCTCTCTCGATGAATCAGCTTTTAACCATCTGATATCTTCGTCGTAGACTTCCGGCATTCCGCATGTAGTCATCTTTCTTCATCCTTATGATAGCAAACACAAACAAACACTAAATAAATCATCAAAGGGATAAATAATGCATCGTGTGCTCATCCAGAGAGGAGGGAAAGCCCATCCATTGGTCTGGAGATCAAACGCTTTTGCATTCTTCAACTAGTAATTTATGCAATGATTGTGAGATTGGATTCTCTAGTAGATTAGTTAAAGAGGTTGTTCACCCCTGGGGACCTTTTCTGCAGTTCTACACCACCGCCCCCGCACAAGCGAGGCCAGGCCCAGGGTGGGAATCATGCTTACCTGATCCTCGCCGGTAGGTTCCTGCTCCATTGTTCCTCCTTGGTGTCCACGGGTCTTGGTTCTCCCCACGTCAAGATCAAGTTGGCCGCTGCAGCCAATGATTGGCCGCAGCGGTGACATGTCACCCACACATCATGTGACTCATGATGTAGAAAAGGTCCCCAGGGGTGAACATCTCCTTTAAGCCAATTATCTAAAGTGTATGGGGTATCCCCACTTACTAACTACCCCATGGCAGATGTTGGGGTAGAGAAGGATCGGACTGTTGGATTTTGACATGAACACCGGTTCTCAGGTGAGCAATACCTTTGGAGGTGGCTTATTCCCTTCTCCCCATTCAGAATACATGCATTCATTTGCATGGAAGGGTCTGGAGCAATATCTGCTGGCTAAAGGAGGGAACCTATCACCAGGATTTAGCCTGCCAATCTGAACACCAAGCTATTACTCATTATAGTAACAGGTTTAAATGATACTCTTTTTTATTTCTGTTAGTTTGATAAATGTATACATATGACATGTGCAGTGAGCCCCTGAGGAGCCAGAGCAGAGGATGGGAGTGTTAGTGGCCCTAATGAGCTATTACATCACTATGTACTCTCTCAGCCCATTGCTCCTTGGGGATTGGTGCAGTGTAAAGGTGGTTTAAAGACTTAGCCCAGAAGTAAAAGAATAACATTCCCTTTTACGTACATCTAACTTGCAGTGTCTTGCTAATGACTCTTCCTTGAAGTTGTGGCTAACAGCTGTGTGCTGGTGCTTGTGGATATAGGTGTCCACTGTGTAATACAGGTTTTGATTTAGTCTGGCCTGGATATAATCTAGGTGATGGGTGTCTGAAACATAGTCCCTCACCTGCAGCAGGGTCTGTAAAGCTGTGGCTTGCTGGTAGCTTTTCTGATATCTGGAGTTTTGTTGTTCTTGCAGTCTCCCTTGAGTAATGGTCTCACAGAAAAACTGGATCAAATCCAGGTCCCTAAGACCCTTGGAGAAGGAGCAATAGGCTGTGTTTCCTCACTCCTCACTATCTAGACTAGCACTCTCCCTCCTAGCAGGAAGCCGGACTGGAGTACTGCATATGCAAGTAAGGAGTCACAGGGTCTAGCTGTTGTCCTGAGGAGTGACCATAGATTGATTATGTCATCCCATGCATCCTAAAGGGGCATTTGGTACATGCACAGTAAAGCAGGTTATACCAGCCTCGCCTTCAACTGCAGACTGCGAATGCACTGATTGCAGCTTTAGGAGGCCTGTGATGACATACCCATGAGATGTTAATCAAGCCAGGAGGGTGACTGCCCAGTATGACTCCGAAGGAGAACAGCTCCACCCCATGACTCCTTAATAACATAAGAACACATTCATCAAGTTCCTTTTCTTCATCATGCATAAATAGAGGAATATTATAATTGTCAACCTGCCATCATTTATAACACTTTACAGGTTGGTGGCGCTTTGGGGTGAATTCCTGGCTTTCTTTATATTGCATCAGTTATTTTCCATAAATTTAAAGGACATCCGTCAGCAGATTTGATCCCATGTTCATATGTGCCCGCATTGCTGAAATTATGTTTTAATATATGCAAATTAGCCTCTAGGAGCAATGAGGGTGTTGTCATTACACCTAGAGGCTCTGCTCTCTCTGCAACAGCCTCACCCTCTGCACTCTAATTGATAGGACCATGTGTTATGAATTTTTTTACTGCCTGGACCTGTAACTCAAAGTAGAAATGATGCGGTAAGTGCAGAGAGAGCAGAGCCTCTAGGAGTAATGGTAACGCCCCCGTTGCTCCTAGAGCCTCATTTGCATATAATACAACATCATATTTCTCAGCAATGTGGACACATATGAACATGGGACCAACACAGATGTCTTCAGCTGCCAAGTGTACATGTAACAGGTGATCTGTGGAGGTTCTGGGTGTCAGACCCCCTACCGAACAGATACTGATGACCTATCTTGTGGATTGGTTATTAAAGTATGTTAAATATGTTAATACATTTATGGGATGATTAGAAACTACTAATGATTGCCCACACGACCATAGTGTACTGTGATGTGATGATGCTAGTTCTTCATACCTGTAAGCTCCATCAGATGTTGACATCTGTCCACTCACAAGATAATCTCTTCTCCCCAGAATTTTTACAACCTGTCAAAGAATGTCAGATTAGTGCGACGTCTTCCATATATGGTACAGTATGTGAGTGTCAGCCTTGATTGGAAAAGCTGCTAAAATGCTGACAAGATCCTTAACTGAGCTCCTATCAAGCAGATCAGGATTTATTATGACATTTTTTTTTCAAAAAAGACAACATAATGTAGAATGCTTCAAACATAAAGGGATCTTAAAAAATGTTATTCTCTGACCTGTCAGAAAGGTACATGATGTAATTTGTAGTTTAGTTAAGGTAATCTTCTTACCATTGTCTGTATTTGTGGGTTATATCTCCCTGATGTTTCTCATCTGTGTCATGTGACCAGCAATCAGACTCACCAACTCACACAGCATCTTATGTGTGGGCAGGAAGTCTATTTCTCTATGTATTCCTATGGGGGCCTCACTCTGAATCTCATAGGAATGAATAGAGCAGTTACTGGCTTCCTGTCCTGGGTCAGTTGGAGGTCAGGGAGTTGGTCACATGACCCAGCTACAATTAGAAGAGAGGGGATAACTCACAAATACAGTCTCTGATGAGAAGATTGCATTCACTACAGATTATATCATGCACCTTTCTAACAGGTCAGAGAATTATAATTTTTCCGGGAGTTCTATTTTAAATAAAAAGTGTCAGTTACGATAATACAGTGGGGCAGTGATAGTGAACCTGTTAGAGGCCAGGTGCCATAACTGCAACCCAAAACCCACTTTTTAATCGCAAAGTGCCAACACAGCAATTTAACCTGAATACTACAGTCCAATATAGTACATTGGCTTGCGCTGATGAATGGCAGGAAAAGTCTAAGGCGGGTGCCCACAGAGAGGGCTCTGAGTGCCGCCTCTGGCACCCGTGCCAAAGGTTCGCCACCACTGCAGTGGGGTATGTTTACTGAGCTTGGAGATTATTCACACATGGCAGATTTGCGGTGCAGATTCCACACTGCAAATCTGCAGCAATTTAGGCTACTTTCACACTAGCATTTATATTTTCTGGTTTTGAGATCTGTCATAGGGTCACAATACCAGAAAAAAACTCTTCTGTTCCATGTCAATGGGGACAAAACGTAACTGAACAGAACAGAGTGCTCCAAAACGCATTCCATTCTGTTCTCATACCGGAGAGCAGCATGCTGCAGTTTGCTTTCTGTCCGGGGATGCGGAGCAAGACAGATCCGTCATGACCCACAATGCAAGTTATTTTCTCTGACACAATAGAAAACGGATCCGTCCCCCATTGACTTTCAATGGAGTTCATGACGGATCCGTCTTGGGTATGTTAAAGATAATACAACCGCATCTGTTCATAATGGACACAGATAGTTGTATTATCAGTAACGGAAGAGTTTTTGCTGAGCCCTGCTGGATCCGGCAAAACGCTGGTGTGAAAGTAGCCTTACACAAGCGGACTTGACACGATTTTGCAGCCAAATCTGCAGTGAAAATTGTCTTCCAGGTGTCAGAATTGCGTAGAGTAAAAGCTAGAGCTGAGCAAATAATTGGAAAATTCAATTTGGCTGCTTTACCGATTTTTACCAAAAAATTTGCTTTGCGAAGAATTACTTTGTCAGAAAGCGCATTTTTTTGTAAGTAGTTGGTGCAATGACAGGGAACAGCATTTGCGCTGCTCACCATCATTGTACCCCTCAGATGCCGCGTTCATACATGATTGCGGCATCTGATAGCAATAATCAGGTGTAAAATTTAAAAAAAACATACTTATCTGATCTATTTGTTCACGATGGGCCGGCCGCCGCCATCTTGCTTGAGGATCTGGCGCAAAATCTTGCACAGCCAGTGATGACATCATCACGCTGGCCGGCGTAGTAACATCATACGTCACCACACACGGGATTTCCTGGAAGATCTTTAAGCAAGATGGCGGTGGCCAGCCCGTCATGAGCAAATGGAGCAGGTAAGTATGATTTTTTGTGTTTTTTACACTATTTCAGGTTAAATCGATTCACTACCACGAAGCACAAGGAAATTCGGCTTGGCGGCGAATCGAATTTATCCTGAAATTCGGATTGAAGTCCACTTTGTGGATTAAATTATTCAAATGTGCATGGGAAATCTGCAGCACATATGATATACTGCTGAAATTTTCAGTCAGCGTGGAAACTGAGCTGCCGGGCTGATTTTTTTAAAAAAATCTGCAGCAAGTTAAGTTATGATTTGTTGAAGTCATCCCCATCGACGTGGGAATTCAAAATCTGCAGTACTGTAAATGAATTGACAATAAATCCACAAAAAAACCCATTGACTTTTTTTCAACTCTGCACCAAAATCTGGACAAAATTTTCCACAGCAAATCTAACCTGTGTGAATTGAACCTTACATGTGCATTCTCAGGGGCATTCCTTGTAACTAGAACATCTTCACTGGCACCTCTTGGAAGAAGCAGCTTCACAGCCATAAAATTAGAAGGATTATCCGGGCCCCAATATGTCCTAGCACCCCCACCAATAAGTTGTTCTCCACAGCCAAGTATATGGGAGCTGAGCTGCACTAACCCAGCATGGCCATTACACTTAGAACTAAGCTTTGGTTACGGCTCCTTCTAAGTTCCTTTGAACTTAGAAGTTTTGGTGCAGTAAACAGCTGATCGGTGGGTGTCTTCAGCATCAAATTTCTGATTGGGTAATAATGACCTAGTCTGAGGATAGGTCATCAATATCAGGAGCCCAGAAAACCCCTTCAAATGATAACATTCTCTCTGCCTACAGTCACCAGTAGGTGGAGCTCTTTAAATATGGCTTGTATTCAGGTCAAAGAGAGATAATTTTATTGTTTTGTGAAGGGATATGATGTGAGGGAATTTAGAGCTATGTATCAGAAAAACAAGCCTGACTCCAATATATATTAGTAAGTTCAAGGTATTATCCCATGAAAAATGTAACAAATGAAAATCAGATATCATATAGTACATGACAATCTCTAACAAAGCTAGAACCAGCCCTGTACCTCACATGGATCCAGTGATCCCCACATTCATTGCTCTGTTAGATTTATATCAAGCTGGCAGCTCAAGGGGTGTGTCTTTTCTGCTCTAGCTCAAGGGCGTGTCCATTCTGCTGCAGCTCTCTCCCTGTCACAACTCAAGAGGTGGTTGAAGGATGGAACTGAGCATGTGCGGCCATCTCAGTGAGGTGGACAGAGAGATAAGCCTAGTAAACAGCAGGTGACGCTATACATATACATTTTATTGAATAACTCAGTGGCTATACTAAATTCTTAATTACATGCAGTTACAAAAGCATTCAAGTGCTGGTTTCACAACTGCAGACATTTTTTTCATGGGACAATCCTTTAATTAGGCCAGAATTCTGAACCTGTTTAGATTTAACCAAATTAAATTAGATACACATTTTACACCTTACTGCCCTAGACAACCACAATTCCCCTTCACCACCCTGAACCACAAGGGATACTAGACATTACTTACCTGCTGACTGTGCACTCTGGCTTATCATTAACCACTTAAACAGCCCTATACCTCTACAGATTGTACATATCAACCCCCCAAACCACCCTGGGCTGCAAGGAATAATACTAGAAATTGGTCATTAACCGTTAGACGACCACCTAATGTAAAACTATGTACTGAACTACATGTAGAAAGTTATCTAAGTGAGTTTAAAGAGAGGCATTCTTTTCAACCAACACAATTGGAAGACCACCTTAAAAATGTTTTTGTTTTTTTTGCCCTTGACTACACATGTATGGTTCATGGCTTACCTTGTTTGGGCACAGAACTTTTTGGTTCACATGCATCTTGTGCTGGTTTTGTGCTTTGTGACAACTCTTCTTCTCTAGTAAAATCGGCATTTAGTGGCAGCTCCTCTGGAGCCCCAGTGATCTTGACACAGGAGTGAGCACAGGCCATACCTTGTTGTCCGTTTGTCTGGGAATACACATTACTGACCCTGGCTTTCCCGACTTCCTCCTGGCCACTGTACACTTTATATCGAATCATTAGGATAATAATAAAAACCAGGACCGAAGCCACAATGATTCCACCAATGATGATGATCATGGTGCCTCCGAGAAACTGGGTGTGGAGCGGTTGGCACTGTCCATTCTCCTCTTTAGTGTTGAATTGAGCACATCCTACAACTCGTGTGGCAGTGAGCGAAGTCATCCCATCATCATAGACAGCCAGGACACAGAGGTCATACTCCCGTCCAGGAGCCAAGTCATTGATTAAGAAGCTGCGATTGTTTGGAGGTATCATCCTGTATGAAAAATATAAAAGATCATTGTGAAAGTTCAGATAAAGAGATCTGTAGGACTATATATGGGCAGATAAAGGGACTGTATGGACTGACATTAATAGGAAGAAAATGATATGGTAATATTTAGAATTGATTTGGTTTTATGGACCCATCTTCCAATTGAGTAGAATAGTGTTTCTCAACTTTTTCAAGCCTAGTAAGCATTAATGACAAGACGTTCCAACCATGTACCCCCAAGGAAGCAAGGAGCTTCCATCAGATTTGACAAGAATAAGGATGCACCACCAAAATTTAAGACAAATTTATAAATATATACCTTAGGGCAGATCTTCCTCTATACAGACCCTAGGCCAGACCACCCTTTTTGCAAGGTCAACACCATCCTTAATACAAAGCCCATTCTAGCTCCCCCCCCAGTATACAGACCCGAAACGTGACCTCACTCTATACATACTGAAGACCAGACCATCCTGTATACAAATCTCATACCCCCTTTATATATACAGGCTCCTCTTGTGTATATGTATACAGACCTCAAACCAGTCCTCTCCTCCACCAACCCCAGACCACTCTCACTAAAAATAACAGACCTCAAATAAGACCCACCAAAAATTACAAACCTCAGATAAAAAAAAAAAACACTCGAATTTACAGATCCCAAACCCAATAACAAAAAGTCACAAGATAATTTTTATTGAGGGGGCATTATCAAAATCAGGCTTGTATATTAGGAGGACCATAATGATGATGATGATGGTGGCAGTCTCTGACTTCCAGAGCTGGGTGGTCTTTAAAGAAGAACTCCTGACAAAAATTTTATTCCATGTCCTGCTAGAAATGTACATGATGTAATCTGTAGTGAATGTCATTTTCTAACCAGTGTCTGAATTTTTGACTTATATCATCCTGAAGTTTCTTATCTGTGTCATGTGACCAGCAATTAGACCCGCCAACTCACACATAGACTTATGTGTGGACAGGAAGTCTAATTCTCTATGTATTCCTATGAGACTGAAAGTGAGGCTCCCATAGGAATGAATAGAGTAGTTACTGGCTTTCTGTCCTGGGTCAGTTGGAGGTCAGGGAGTTGGTCACATGACCCAGCTACAATAAGAAGAGAGGTTTTTACTCACAGAAACAGTCACTGATAAGAAAATGACATTCACTACAGATTATATCATGCACCTTTCTAACAGGTCAAAGAATAAACATTTTTGTGGGAGTTCTTCTTTAAGAACAGATGTACTTACAGTAAGCACATTGGCTCGTACAACGTTGGCCTAGCAACCAGCAACGTTGGACACTAGGGCAGACTTAGATTTTTGTTCTTAACCTTTGGCATATACAGTACTTTGAAGCTGCAGCGCACACCCCCTCCGGAACATGAACCGCACTTGAGAACAACTGGAGTAGAAGTTTTATCATTATTTATGGAAGCTGCTGCCTTATTTCTATGTCTCTGTGTCTTGTTTCTTTACCTGCTGACTATACAGAAGTCTTTCTGTGAAACTTTTGCAGGTTGTTAATTATTTATAGCACTGCTTATTATTTTATTAACATGGATTTATTTGTCGGATTGGTTACTTCTTCTCCTTGAGGAGGTTCTTTGATTTACTGCCATTTTCGTTGTCTTCGTGTGATTTATGCAATGTTCTTTGCCGTCTTCGCTGTGATTATGAATCTCACGTTTCTGTTTTGCTGAGTTTTATGAGTTTTATGCTGTTGGGTAAGATTGTTTGTCGTTAATATTAACCAATTTTTCAATTTGCCTTGTTTGCAGTAATGTGAAATAGGAATGCATAACATTACTTTTGGTGCGGCGCATTATCACTATAATCTTGACATACAGGGTCCATGGACTCCAATCGGGCCCCGGTTAACATTTTGATCTCCCTGTGTTTGCCCTGTCTTAGCTTTCTGAGTATGTTACTTAATTGGCTACTTGATAAGACTGCCATACGGTACATGATTAAGACATGGTAATTAAGATGTTCCTGACTATATGTGCGTTGGGTAAGTATGCAAAGGCACATGGCAGGCATGTGTAATACCCTGGAGTGGTATTACCATTTCTGCATTCCACCTCTGTCTTAATGGTCTAACAGTAATGCCATCTGTGTATTTATTTTCAGGTCCTTCAACACTGTGCTTTTCTATTATTGTTATGCAACTGTTATGTACAAGTAATATGCATGGTTCAGCAACAGGTGGCAGTGTAACTGGCAGAGCTATATTTAGAGAGAATGGAACTCACCATTTCATTCTCCCCACTCTGGGCAGAACTGGGTGAGTACTGCTTCCTACCAGTAGGGAGGGGCAACAGTTCTAGTCTGGACTGGAGAGAAGTAAGGTGTGGCACACTCACAGCCTGACGTGCCTGTGTCAGGCAGAGCAGGCTAAGCTCTACTGACCATGGAAGCAGATGTCTGGAAGCCATATGGACCAGAGGAAATTGTTCTTCGGTTGTCACAAGAAATATTAGCAAGAGGAAATTGTTATTAGCAAGAAGAAAAAGTTATTTACTCAGTGTCAGGAGGGGGGAAAACAGTCCAAGGCACCCCAATCCAAGGATACCAGAATTGACCTAAAGTTCAGTAACCAGACGTAAGCAGAGTTTAGTGTAGCATAGAGAAAGAAAGCAAAGTAATTAAGCAGGCCTCTCAGTACAGCATACAGAAAGAAAGTAAAGCTATCAAGTTTGCCGGCCAGTTTATGCTAAAGCCTGCTGGAACCAGGACAAAGCCTGAAAATCATTTGGATGCAAGTTTACCCAAGTAAAGCTGCTGTTGAACTTTATATCAAGGTCTGGACTCAAGTTATTCATTCTTCATCTCATGGGGTCAACAGAGCTTTTGTCAGTAGAGCATGTGATAAATGCATTTTACGCAAATCAACCATATCATGGCTGCAGTGGTTGGTAAGGGGTTCATGTCCTGTAAGGCACAAGGGGCCAGATCATTCTCTGTCCAGTCTTGGACAGTAATGGCATGGCGGATCCAGTAGGCACTGCTGCATTGTCATGTCCATCAACTAATTAGCGTTTTACTCCTATAGGGTCCGTTGAATAAACTGAGTAAGGCTATGACCACATGGAGTGGTTGTGTGCCGTTGAGTACAACACGGCCATATGAGCCACTATGAGCTTTAATTAATCTAATGAAAAAAACACTGTTCAGTTGGTCTGTATTGTTAACAACCAGGCTGTATTGAAGGTGCCACTCGATCATTAACAATATAGATATGGTTCAGCTGCTTCGCAATCGCCAAAAGACCGCACTGTGTGGTAGAACCCTCACGATTAACTGGTTGAAGACACAGGCTTATGTCAATCAACTTCTAACAGAGCATAAAGCTAACATTTTTCTCAAAACTTAGAGGTTTGTCTTATCGGAGATGATCCCTGGGCCATCAGCTGAGTCTCAATCCTGGTACCCCCCTACAAACTTGTTAATTTTGGGGCGAGTTGTAGCCTGCTGGGTGGTCTCTGCAATGGAATGTAGTGTTGACTCTACATATGTTTTTTTCTGTTCCATAATAGGAGTAGAAAAATAAAATAAAAGGAGTGCCGAAACTGCACTAACAGTGCCCGATGGATCCTACACACTTGTAATGGGGTTCATTGGCTTTTGTCATGGTAATGGCCATTGTGATAGGAAGAATAGCACTGCACGCTACATCCAACAGAAGTGTGAACAGAGCCTTAAATGGCAGCCAAAGATGGACGGCTGTCCTTGCAATACAAGGAAGACCTTAGCCTGTTTACCATTTTCCCCACTGCTGCCTGCATCAACTTCAAGCCTCTTTCATGGATACACACCAACCCTGCCTGCCCTGACCTTCAGGTAGTTTACAAGCATGTTCTCACCCCTTCAGTGTCTCTGACACCATGGTTTAACTGCCAACTACACTAAGACTACTCTAGGAGGTAGCATCCTGGTTGGTTCCCTGCAGAGAACTCCACATGCCTGTACAGAGCTTAAAGGGTGAATACCAGCGGATCGCCAAGGCAATGCCCTTAGGTTTAGTCCAAACTAGTTAGTTAGCACAGTGGGTCCACACCCAATCTCTGTTACAAGTCTCAAGTGCAAGACATCCATTATGTCCTTATGTCCCAATAGGGCATTTGACCAGGGCTTTTCATTATGAGACAAACCCTTTAATATAAATTCAACTGCTGACCCCACCAACACCATGATCCGCCAAAACACTGAACAAATAAAAATATCTCCAGTACCTAAATCTAGTTTTAAATGTGAGTGACAATGTCAGATCTCCATCACAGCCTAGAGCAGTGTCATACCAGAAGAAATGATTCTGAAGGCCCTCCTCCATCTATAGAGAACATGACCATGTCCACTTTTATTTCCATCATAATTGTAGTTATTCACGAAGTATCATCAACAATGTCTAAAATATGATTTGTGAATCCTCCCAAAAGGAATTGACCCTAGTGACAAGTGATTGGCTCCAAGGTCACCTCCAAATGGAGTTGTCTTCTACTAAACCTTGGAGGCCCATTAATGTGTCAGACATTCCTCTCCTACCAGGGTCCCTGACGTGCAGCCCTGTCTGTCTGTTTCATCTTTCTCATAATCATCAGTCCTCCATTACTCCTCCTAAACTCGAGACACTGTGATGATGCCACATAAAGCTGTAAACAAATGAGCTCTTTGTAAATCAGGAGGGTTTTGATATAAATAAAAAGCCATTACCAGAAAAAAGATTCCATTTTATCGTCGGCTTCAGGATCTGAATCAATTAAAAGTAAATAATCAACACGATAATGAGGAAAATTTCTACCCTAGGCAAAGAGTTTTGTAATTAAGCCCCCACCCCAATCTAATGTTATATTTTAGGTTGTAAAACAGCTACTAAAAATTAAAGGCAGTGTACAGACAGTCGTATTTCACTATTTTTCCAAGTAATCTTAAAAAAGGGTTGTCAAAGTCAAGGATAGAAAACTGGTTGCAAAGATTTTCTCTTTCTCTCTCTCTCTGGAGGACTCAGCCTGTCCGTGCATTATATGTACAGCCCATTGCAATGCCTGATTTGCCCTGCGGGGGTGCTATAGCAGAATTGAACACTTGCCACAAGGTTCTCCTGCTGAGCTCTGAGGTTCCAGCAGCAGGACACGCAGCAATCACCTTATTTTCAGGGAATTTTTATACGTAAAAATAGATTGTCCATAGCAGACACCACTGCCACCACTCAAGGATCAAGGGATCATAATATAGGCAAGACTAACATGGCTGATTATCTCATTTTCTTAGCACATGATGGGCATGATGGGCAGATTCATTGAAAGTAGAAAATCAACGGCCCTGTCGACATAAAATAAATAAGCATGGCCAATTTTCCAAGCCCTCTTCTGCAATATACAGTAGAAATGCAATACGCTTTGGAGTCCTTGACATAAATGGGGCCAGAGGCAGATTGGTCATAGATCCTACAGGGAAATTTCCCGGTGGGCCGATGCCCAGGGGGCTGCCTGGGCTCTCCTCACTGCCGGCCAGTGGAAGTTTTTGGGTATCTATTTTGTGCTGCTGGCAGTATTTTGTGATGGACTGTGGTATTTGGCTCTGTTGGGGCGGTATAATGTGCACAATATGGTATTGTAGGCCCTGCCTTCCATCAATTTGGACCTGACTACAAAATGGGGCCACTTTTAGTATTATTTTCCAGGGCCACTTTAAGTTCCCAGTCTGCCCCTGAATGGGGCAGTGCATCCATGCACATGGTCATACAGATAAGAAATCAAAATATGCCTGTACCTGAGCTGGGAAGTCCATGTTTGTTCTTTGGTTCCAAAATATATTTGGTTAACTAATTGTATTTGTTCTACATTTATTTCCTATGAATTAGTCACTGTCCATTGTAATTTGTAATTTCAATCCAATCCTTAAAGGGGTTGTCCAGGATTCTTTTTTTTTTATTTCCCCCCTTCCCCAACCCAGCAGGACCTGGGAAGAGAGCAGTGTCGGATTGAAGTCCCTTGGGCCCACCAGAGGAAATGATTCTGAGGGCCCATCCTCTGTATATACAGGGCCTTAAGGGCCCTATTTCATTAGGGGTCCATTACTGCCAGAGGTTGAGCCTACCAGGGGATCTTCTGGTACTCTGGTGGGCCAGTTTGACTCTTGAAGAGAACTACAGTATACATACCTGCTCCAGGGGCGTAACTACCACAGCGGCAGATCATGCGTCTGTTATGGGGCCCGGACAAGAGGGGACCAAGTTGGGATCATCTCCTCTTCTACTGGAGGTGAAAACTTGATCAGGACTCTACCCTCCAAAGGAAACCTTTTTGCAGATGAGGCAGTGGAATAAATGGCCCAAGGGTCATTGAAGGGGGTTTAGGCAGAAACCCTTCTGTCCTGTGTTGGGGACCTGGTTTAATCCTTGCTATGAGGCCCCTACTTCTCTGTGTACACCACTGACCTGCTCCCAGCCTTGGACCCCCGTTTCCTGCCTGTAAACTTCCTTACAGGGGGTCATGTGCACCACTGCAGCCAATGACTGGCCTCGGTGGTGACATGTGCCCAAGCAGCAGGTGACCCCACTTGGGGACAGGTTACCACAGACCAATAATTGCCTGCAGCAGGCCACGTGACCTCACCCAGGAGGAAGTTTACAGGCAGGGACTGGAAGTCCAGAGAAGACAGCCCGGGAAACAAGATGCCCAAATGGAGTATTGCTGTCTTCTCAGGGCCCACTGGTGGGGTGGCGAGAGGACATTTACCGTAATAAAAAAAAATCCTGGGCAACCCCTTTAAAGAAAGTAACACTGTTACACTGCATTATGCTTAGTCTGAGGGAGTGGTGCATGACTTCTATATTTTGTGCTCTTTGTCATGTTCCACCCCCTTAGGCCTGTGCTAGGTGTAACACTTTATATCAGTTCCACCTGGAGTATTCCTTTAACCTTTTTCAAAATAGGAGGCGATTCCACTTAATTTGGGCTTTATTACTCCTAGGTATGGGACTCTATTTGCCTACTTGGGGGTAAAAGAAATCTATGAGAAAGTTAGGCTACTTTCACATTAGCGTTTTTAAATTCCGGTATTGAGTTCCGTTATAGGGGCTCAATACCGGAAAAAAACGCTTCAGTTTTGTCCCCATTCATTGTCAATGGGGACAAAACTGAACTGAAGACAACGGAATGCTCCTGAAAGCATTCATTCCGTCTTCAGACCGGAGAACAAACTGCAGCATGCTGCGGTTTTCTCTCCGGTCCAGGCATCCGCACCAATACGGATCCGGAATGACCCCCAATGCAAGTCAATGGGGACGGATCCGTTTGGTGTGGACACACCAAAATCCGGATCTGTCCTCCATTGATTTCCAATGGGGGGTCATTCCGGATCCGGCTACATACATACAGACATACATACAAACATACAGACATACACACATACATACTCACATACTCCAGGGACGCCGGCAGCATGTCTTCAGGCGCCTCCTGCGCGCAGCTATGACGTTTCCCCACTGCGCCCAGCAGAGGGCGCTGTGGGGAATCATCATCACTGCGCGCAGGAGGCGCGTGAAGGCGTTCTGCCGGCGTCCCTGGAGTATGTCAGTATGTATGTATGTCTGTATGTTTGTATGTATGACTGTGTCTTGTTTCAATGTGTGTCATGTGTGGTGCCGGATCCGTGCTAACGCTAGTGTGAAAGAGGCCTTAGAAAGTTACAAAAAGTAGACTATTATCTTTTTTTTACCCACACCCTTAAAAGTCAATGTTTGTTCTTTTTTTTTTCTTTTTAGCGTACTCTGTAATCAGACAGACCCATTAAGATGGGGCCACTCTGGACACTGCTCTTGGCTAGCTCATATTGATTGGTCACTCATGGAGCATCTTCCATCCCATACCCCAAAAAGGCATTGAAGAAAAGTTATTACAGGGATGGTTGCAAGCAGCACACTCAAATAAAGCTGTTGTGACCATAAAATTTCCAAAAGTTCCAAAAATCACAAATTTAGACCAGAAGATTCCAATTTTAAAATTTGGCTTGATGACATCCATGCAGACCAAGCGTGGTGTTTATTAACGCATCCCTAAAGATGCAATGTTTCGACCCATGCAGGGGTCTTCATCAAGCATGCTTGATGAAGATTGCTACTCATGAAGCACATGCTCCAAATGTATTCAACATTTCACACCTTTCTCATCAGCTTTAAAGAGGACCTTTCACCACTCCTGACATGCCTGTTTTAATAGCTTCATGCATTCCCCATATAATAACAACTCTGGAGCATCTATTCTTATGTCTGTATGTTGTGCCATTCCTTTATTATTTGCACTAGAAGTTATGAATGAATTGCTATTTGTCTTTTGTAAAGGAACAGAGAGGAGGTGACCAGTTGGGGGTGTCCCTGCACAGTCTGACTCTAGCCAATCAGTGCTGTCATGTTCAGACTGTGCAGGTACACACCCCCCAACTGGTTACCTCCCCTCAGTACCCTTACTGCAGACAAATAGCAATTCATTCATAACTTCTAGTGCTAATAATAGAGGAATGGCACAACATACAGACATAAGAATAGATGTTCCAGACTTGTTATTACATGGGGGATGCATGAAGCTATTAAAACAGGCATGTCAGGAGCGGTGAGAGGTCCTCTTTAAGAAAGTGTCTAGAAAAAAGAGGCGTGGCGAAGGAGTCGTAAAATGCGCCAAATCATGAAACACATTTATATGAAGCATGGAGAGTATGTCAACTACCAGATGGAAGTTGTACCCAATGTATCGTGCCACGTGTGGCATTTTGGTAAATTTAGCACATGTTGCGCCATTTTCATCAGCTTTCAGTTCACGTGTCTTGCGACACTATTGATAAACGTCCATCGCCGTGATTTTACGTCTCATCAATTCATGTGTTGTTCAGTTGATTCCATTTCTGCTGGGCTTGCTGGAAGTAAACTTGTATGATATTGAGAAATCGACCTTTGAAAAACAACATATAAAACTTCGAGGATTATTATATTTTGAGGGGCGCAAGTATTAATATCCTATTTATAACTGAATTAGTTTATAAAGGCTAAGATTGTGTGAACAGTTTCCGAGAAGGGGATTATATGTGAATAATTCCCCATCATACATATTAAGAAGCTATCCGTTCTAATTTATTACAGTAATTAACTCCCTGCCTCCACAAGTAATGAAAATGCAGGGTCCCATCGTTCAGTGACCTTCGGTTCTCCAGTCTCTTGCCACGCCAATAATGCACCTGGACTAAAAATGTTTGAATAATATCTAGCGGAATAATTCTTTTTAGAGGAAATCTGAATATATAAAATGAATACTGGCTGAATTATGCATTTTCTCTATCTTCCAAGAACCTGTAGGGACCCTGTTGGTAGGTTCTCTGTAAATGTTCAGACACCTCCTCAGTCCTCAGACAATCTGCCTTAAGTAATGTAGTAAATAGAAGACAAGAGGAAGGGGGATGCAGCTGCAGCTTCTCCGAGACTGTTTATACAATTGGAAATCGTACAATTGTATGATTTCCAAGCTGCCCCTCTCTTGCCCTTGCCTGGTGCTGCCTGAGGCGATCGCCTCAACTGGCCTCATTGGTGATGCAACCCTGATTATACATTGCTCGTTTCCAGGGGTTACGACCACCATTCAATCCAGCAGCAGTGTCTTCAATTTCACACTATAAGAAAAAGTCCTGGCCTCTGGTGGCCAAAACACTTGGAGAGCGCAGAGGCATGCATGCACAGCAGCTTCTATTCCATCTCCCTTGCATCTGTGTTGCAGTTGTGGTCAAGGTCCTTGGAGACAAGCAATTTAGAATGCCATGGAAAAATTAATCCAGCCAGCAAAGGAGGCAATATGGACAATCACAATACATTAGTAAGTGCTTTGTATTAACTTGTCTACATGATAAATGCCAAGTGAGACAACCCCTTTAAGCATTGGTCTGCAACTTCCCCCATGTCTACACTTCACGGAAAGTTTTCCTCTGCCCTTTTGTGTCAGGTTATTGATACCATAAAGCATGAGGCTTGCTAAAGCTCTACTCCTCTCCAGATCCCATATCATAGCCATGCCTACCGCCTACTCTCCTCAGTGGCACTACCAGAGACCCAGCACAAATGGACAACCAGCAGGATGGGGAGACCCTCAAGACAAACAAGTAAATGAATAGGGACAACAAAGGACCACATGTGCATGAGGGAAGCACACACAGACAACGGAATGGGAAAAGTTTCTGCTTGGTCATCATCAAAAGTGGCCAACAAGACTCATACACAGCTACAGCCAGCCCTGGATCCACCATTGAGCATTACTTCTGATCCCCAAGTTTGTGGGCAAGCTTACAATCCATCTCCAGTTTAACTATACAGTAAGATGTCAGGCTCGTAAGTGCACAGCAGTTTTGGAAGCCGGAACCAGGATTGAATTCAGAAAAGAGGAGAAGTTGTATCTGTCTTGTATATTTTCTCTTCTTTTATGATCCACATTTGATTTTGGCTTCCAATACTGCATGCAGAAACCTGACCGTGTGGCCGTACCTTAGTACATCTTGGACAGTTCTAGGCTACTGCACATGTCCAACCCTTCCCAATTATTTATATGTACTGGTGGCCAGTTCTGCACATGGCCAATCCTTCCTCATTATTTCTATGTACTGATCTTCTAGTGTCCACTTCTGCACATGGCCAACCCTTCCCAATTATTTCCATGTGGCCAGTTCTTCAGGTGGCCAGTTCTGTTCATGGCTAACCCTTCCCAATTATTTCTAAGTAATGATCTTCTGGTGGCCCTGGCTGGGAACTATTGCATATTCTTTTCCTGTACGCACAACTGTCAAGTCTGTGTCCAGACTATGTTTATAAATTCGTCATAGTCCATCATGTGGTACTAATATTGTAACGTAAAGTGAATTCAAAAGATTTGAGAAGAAATAAGCTTACGCAGGCTACATGAATAAATATATGTACTAAGTAATTAAATATACAATAACACAAAGAAATCACATACAGAATAATAAAAAGTAAATAAACATCACTAGCCTAAATGGGGTGGAGACTCTGTCGATCATGCTATAACCCATGGCTGTCTACTCCGTTATAACACAGGACTGACACTCCAGGGTGTACAAGAGAAATAGGGCAATCATACTCACATCCTACCTAGAATGAAGGGCCTGGTGAAGTCTGCTGAGAAAATGTGTGCCACAGAGTATAAACCTGTTAGCCCCTCCTCCAGTGTAATGTGGTCTTATCTGCACAATGGAGGATGTTTACTAACTGTAACCCACTTCATTACAAGAAAAACTTATAAACTATTTCACAAAGTATTATAAACAGAATTAAAGGGGAGAATCAGTCACTTAAAAATACCCTTACAATACAAATATACTGCAGATGAAGAATGCCCTGATCTGCCCACCATCCTGAGTAAAGATTCGGTTTTGCAAGGAACACTATGTTGCCTCCAACTTACAGCTGAGATCAGGCACAACATTGGCCCTACCCTAGTACAGTGATGGCTAACCTCTGGCACGCCAGCTGTGGTAAAACTATGAATCTCAAGATTCCCCCTTGCGTGGTTGTTCTCAGAACTCCATAGAAATTAATGGTGCATGCTGGGAGTTATAGTTTCACCACAGCTGAAGTGCCGGAGGTTAGCCATCACTGCCCTAGTACATCCTGGACAGTTCTAGGCTACTGCACATGGCCAACCCTTCCCCATTATTTCTATGTACTGATCTTCTGGTGGCCAGTTCTGCACATGGCCAACCCTTCCCCATTATTTCTATGTACTGATCTTCTGGTGGCCAGTTCTGCACATGGCCAACCCTTCCCCATTATTTCTATGTACTGATCTTCTGGTGGCCAGTTCTGCACATGGCCAACCCTTCCCCATTATTTCTATGTACTGATCTTCTGGTGGCCAGTTCTGCACATGGCCAACTCTTCCCCATTATTTCTCTGTACTGATCTTCTGGTGGCCAGTTCTGCACATGGCCAATCCTTTCCCCATTATTTCTATGTACTGATCTTCTGGTGGCCAGTTCTGCACATGGCCAACTCTTCCCCATTATTTCTCTGTACTGATCTTCTGGTGGCCAGTTCTGCACATGGCCAATCCTTTCCCCATTATTTCTATGTACTGATCTTCTGGTGGCCAGTTCTGCACATGGCCAACCCTTCCTCATTATTTCTATGTACTGATCTTCTGGTGGCCAGTTCTGCACATGGCCAACCCTTCCTCATTATTTCTATGTACTGATCTTCTGGTGGCCAGTTCTACACATGGCCAACCCTTCCCCATTATTTCTATGTACTGATCTTCTGGTGGCCAGTTCTGCACATGGCCAACCCTTCCCCATTATTTCTATGTACTGATCTTCTGGTGGCCAGTTCTGCACATGGCCAACCCTTCCCCATTATTTCTATGTACTGATCTTCTGGTGGCCAGTTCTGCACATGGCCAACCCTTCCCCATTATTCCTATGTACTGATCTTCTGGTGGCCCTGGCTGGGAACTATTGCATATTCCTTTCCTGTAAGCACAACTCAAGTCTGCGTTCAGACTACCTCTTTACATTTAGCATAGACTGTCATGTGCTACTAATATACTGCAGATAAAGAATGCCCTGATCGGCCCACCAGCCTGAGTAAAGATTCTGTTTTGCAAGGAACACTATGTTGCCTCCAACTTACAGCTGAGATCAGGCAGAACGTTAGCAGGGGGAAACATCAGATATTACACTTGAAAAAAAAACACTTGTGTAATCCCTTTGCAGGGAACCATCTGTTTTGAGATAACCTCAAATGGCTTAAAATATTTTGATTTTTTTTTTTTCGTACCACGGAAAAGAACATTTCTTGCATTTCCTTACCTAGTTTAAAGGTATTGTCCAGCATTAGATAACAGGGACAACTGACAAGAGTGGTGCCGTTTCGGTTTAGTGGCAACCTTTGCATGATATAAGCTGAACTTATCTTAAGCCCCAAACAAGGAAGGGTCACCTTTAGGGTACGGTCACACCGGACGGAAATGCTGCAGATTTTCTGTAACGTAATGGTGAGAGAAAAATCCATAGCGTTTACAGGAGCTGCAAAGTGGTTTACGTGCTTTGTAAAAAATTCATGTGGAATTCACAGTGGAATTGACCTGTGGTACAGATTTTAAATCCACAGAATATCAATTTATGCTGTGGATTTTCACTGCGGATTTCACCTCTTGCGATGCAACACGGTAAAATGAATGTCGGCATTTTGGCTGTGGGAAATCTGTCCTGTGCGGCTTCTTAAAGGGGTTATCTTGTGATTAATGTAAAAGCCCTGTACCTCACATGGATCCAGAGATCTTTCCATCCATTGCTGTGCTAGATTTATTTCAAGCAGGCAGCTCAGGTTGTTTTTTTCTGCTGTAGCACTCTTTCTATCACAGCTTAGGAGAGTGCCCTTTCTGCTGCAACTCTCTATAAGCTCAGTGGCGTGTCCTTTCTGCTGCAGCTCTCTCCCTGTAACTGTCACAGTTTCTATCAGTAGATCCAGCTGGTGGCAATTGAAAGATGGATCTGAGCATGTGTGACCACCTCAGAGATTTTACTGAGGACAGAGAAATAAGAGAAAGAGAAAACAGCAGGTGGCGCTGTACAGATAGATTGTATTGATTGTGGCTATACTAAATTCTTAATCACATCCGATTATAAAAGTATTCAGAGCCAGGTGCTGGTTTAAAAACTGCAGAATATACAGTATTTTGTGGGACATCCCAATAATAGTATGAAGGTACAACACTAGTATACTCCATATCTTGTTGAATGATGGTGATCTGTCTATTGAGTAAAAAGGTTCAAATCAATCCCAGAAGTCGGACCCCCAACGACCGGAAAGTAATCTCGTGTCCTAGTGATACAGTAGGTATTCACATGTCGATAGTTGGAAAGCCATAGCACATGTCCATGTTTTACAGAGTCATAATGGACCCATATTGTGCATCCATATGTTCCCGATTTCATGTTCCATCATAGTCCATAATACCGTGGCACCATATGGTGCCACATGCAGCGTAATACAGAACCATATGGATTCTTTGTGCCGACTCCCCATGTGCATGAAGCCTGTACAACAGCTTATATATTTGAATTACAGAACCAGACTGACCCACAAGAGAACCCAAGGCTCCTCTGGCGTGATCTGGATTAAGACTCATGGAAAGGGTTAGACCAATAAGATCTGGTGGTCTACGTATTACCCATCTGAAGCTGATATAGCCTGCGTGCAGGGGTGTGACTACCATAGCGGCAGACCATGCGACTGCTATTGGGCCCAGAACAAGAGGGAACCCAGTTGGGATTATCTCCTACTCTACTGGTGGTGAAAACTTGGTCAGGACTCTGCCCTCTAAAGGAACAACTTTTAGCAAAAGCAGCAGCGGAAAAATGGCCCAAGGGACATTGAAAGGGGTTTAGGCAGAAACCCTTGTGTCCTATGTGGGAGGCCTGGTTTGATCCTTGCTATGGGGCCCTTACTTCTCTATTTACTCCACTGCCTGGGTGCAATAATATCAACATAGTTAAAGGGGTTTTCTGAGATTTTCATGTTGATAGCCTATCCTCAGGAAAGGTCATCAATATGAAATTGGCAGGGGTCCGGCCCCAATCTGCTGTACGATGTCACATACACCAGTCACGAGGCCTATGTGCAGCTCAGTCCCATTCAATTAAATAGGGCTGAGTTGCGATACCAAGTAAAGCTTCTATCAAATGGAGGACGCTGTTCTTGGTAAGCTGTTAGAAGGCCGCAATGGAGCTTCCTCAAACAGCTGATTGGTGGGGGTACTGGGAGTCGGACCCCCACTGATCTCAAAAAGATAATCTATCCTGAGGATAAGCCATCAATATGAAAACCCCAGAAAACCTCTTGAACTATGTGATCAAAACAGGATGCATATACATCTGAATGCTAGGTAGGTCCCCAGAATCACCTCCTTTGGAGAACCTAAGGTAATCCAGTCCACCGCCACAGATATGTCATATTCTCTGCATTCAGGAGGTGTTATTTTTTCTATTTCAAACTACATTTTCAGAGGACCACACTTCCCAGAATGAAAATCAGTAGTGCCAGCTCTACTGGGATTTATGAGGTCAGCGGTCAGAGGAAGCAGCAGAATGAAGATTATGACATGATGTACAGTCACTCAAGGTCAGCACAAGATAAGTAAAGGCAGATGCAGACGCTTGCACAGTATTAGTTTACACGTAAGTATACTTGTAACATTTTACACTTTATAGGAGTTTACTCATAAAAGACATTTCTGTCACAATGCTAGGATCTGCGACCAACGTCCAAAAGTTGTGGGCCAATATGCTGTGAGAATTCGACAATTGCTGGAATGAAGTGGAAGCGACACCATGAAAAGTGCCATGAATGTTGGACCCAGCCAGGTTTGATAGCCAGATAATAACGGCCATGCACCCACTTGTGAAAAGCAGAGTGAAGCCGACCAGATGCAAAGTGAAATGCTGCTTTCCTAGCCGTGGTGCCACTTTTTGAACCCTTCTTGCTATAGGACATATAAGTAAGGGGGAAACATATTGGATCCAAAGGTGTTCAAGGTATATAAACATTCAAACAAGTCCTGCATAACGGAAACCAGACAGATTCGGTATGCTCGCCCATAGATCTCTATTATGAAGGATCAAAACAGAAGGCCTCTAAAGTTTTTTGTCTTGAATTCCGTGTTACGAATTCCGTCTTACGAATTATTTTATTCTCCGTTATTAACATATTATAATGGAAAGAAATAACGGAATTTATAACGCTGATGTGAACCTGCCCTAAGCCATACTCCCTCTCCTTCAGACCACACATTCAAGCCCTTTCCACCACCTGCCTCCTCCAACTCAAAAATATCTACTGCATTCGTGCATTCCTCAACTATGAGTCTGCGAAAGTACTAGTACATGCCCTCATCATCTCCCGCCTAGACTACTGCAACATTCTCCTCTGTGGCCTTCCATCTAGCACTCTTGCCCCCCTCCAATCTATCCTCAACTCTGCTGCCCGACTAATCCACCTCTCACCCTGTTACTCCTCTGAATCTCCCATTTGCCAATCCATTTACTGGCTCCCCATTGCCCAGCAAACTCAGTTCAAAATACTAACAAATACATACAAGGCCATCCACAACCTGTCCCCTCCCTACATCTCAGAGCTACTTCATCTCCAATCCTCACAAGACCTGCTTCTCTCCTCCCCTCTTATCACCTCTTCCCACTTCCCAGTGACCCTGCTGCCTCTACATCGCCATGACCAGCTTTACCCTCACCTACTGTGTCCTTCTCCCATACCACATAGATTGTAAGCCCTTGCAGGCAGGGCCCTCTCTCCTTGTGTACCAGTTTGTAACTCGTCTTGTTCATGCTTAGTGCAATTGTCTGTATTATGTATGTGAACCCTTTTTTATATGTACAGCGCTATGGAATGAATGGCGCTTTAATAATAATAAATAATAATAATACTTACCAATTCTGCCAAAATATCTTGGAGGCTCCCAGAAAAAGGGAAACCTGCCTGAAGAGTTGACACACCTTTGAGGAGCCACAGAAACCAGCCTTGGATGTTTGTGGTGCTGGGATGTTGCATCATCATACTCAGCCCCATCGTCCAAATGCACATTAAGTGGGTAATGCTGCATCACAAAAGGGGACATATCCCACACAAAATGGTCATAATCTTTGAAACGGAGTGTGTTAAGGCTTGGTGGGGAAAAAAATCAGCCATGGGACTTTGCCACACTTACAGTTCTCCTGTAAGACAATCTCAAAAAGTTGTCGAGTGTGAAGTGAGAATCAGGCATGAGCCTGAATCTAAGGGATCAGCCAATATGGGTAGCCTACTTTCACAATCAAAGTCCGCCTGAGATTTTCTGGTCCTGAAGGGAAAGCTTGCCGACCCGCAGCAGACATCTGGTATCTTTAGGGAAACGTGCTTGATTAGGCTTCTTTCACACATAGTTGGCATAGTTGTTTTTTTAGCCATATTATTTCCCACTTCAGCTGCATAGCTAGATGCATTTCTCTCACAAGCCGAGGGCGTATCCCTTCTGTGAAATCTGCCAGCCCTGTACTGCTGTGAGGTCTTTTCCCTTACTTCCCACTGTGTTTTTTTTAAGCACCGGAGCTCAAAGAACAGATAAGGAGGGGGAGATCACACTAACAGGCACACAGGAGACTCCTACAAACTGTGTAGAAGCACTTCTTCTATCAGGCTCAGGGCCACAGCTAGTTCTTACACACCCACATTTCCAGTGAGTTGTCTTCTGAGTCTTTGTTACCAGGGACAGATCTGGCTTGAACCCTGGTGGCCATGATAATTTTTTTCAGGTGAATGCAGGCAAATTTTTAAATGAAGTGATTTAGAAATCTACTATTTACTTCATTCTCTATTAAATAGAACATGCATTATATTTTTTTACATAGATTTTTTTGGGCTTTTTATGCTACAAAATATTCCTCATGCCCTGGCTGTGATCCAGTAAAAAGGATCTATTAACAGAGGTTTTTCTAAGCAATAGAGTAAATCATAGTCATCATGCTGTACGCATGATCAGCTATGGCAAGCAATAGGGCAAAAACCCTTGAGGGACACATGAACCAAGGTTCAACTCATTACCGCTTCGCCTCCCATAAAGCAACAGAAAAACATTGAGACATTAGAAATTCATAGAAATGGGATTAGACTGGCTCTTGGAACGGTGAAGGAGAACAGAGCAGCAGAAACTGGACGGACTACAGGGAACACAAACAGAAGTGAAGGCCAAAGACGGAAGATTACCAGCAGAAGACAGGCGAAGCAGAATAAACAGAACTGATAGCATAAGGATACGAAAAGAAGTTAGTGGACCAAGTCACCCGATGAAGACAGTAGTCTGAGGCCATAGATAAGTGCTGGATGGCAAGCTGAGCATAAAGCCTGAGGAGCTAATACACAGAGCTTACCACAGTCAATCCGCAAGTCCTGGGAGAATGTTTCTATAGAGATCACTTGCAGAAGCATATAGTAAGATTAATTTTTGCTGGGGATTATTATTTCATATTACAGTGAACCATGAATGTAAAGTATAAAACCAGACACTTAATACAGAACTATTCAGCAGAGGGCAATCTAAAAAAAGTCCCAGGCTTGATTCTTGAAGATCAAGAAGTCCATAAAGCGTATGTATTATGTGGTCTCGGCATTAATAAATCCATTAAAGTAATTGTCCAGACGATTACTTTAAAAAATTGGCTCTGCATTGTGTAAAATAATATGTCATACTCACCAATCCCCTTACTTTTCTGCCCTGATGCTTCTCGATGCTCCATTGGTCTCTTCTTTCTGTTTCCTCTTGCCACACAGGAAATGACCAGCCAGTCACATGCCGCAGAGTTGGTCATTTCCTGTGGGGTAACCTTGACACAGGCAGGGGTGCTCCTAGTCTTTCTGCTGCCTGAGGAGAAAACTGAAACGGCGCCCCTCCGTCCCCAATGCCAATTTCTTAACCTAACCCCTTCTCTTCAGCCCACGGCCCTTCGGCTGCCCCTCTCTTGCCACTATCTGGTGCTGCCTGAGGCGATCGCCTCACCTGGCCTCATTGGTGGTGCACCCCTGGACACCGGAGCAGGGGAACACGGCACTATGGTTATGACTTTTTGGTTAGAGCCTTCGTTAATGAAGCAGTCAGACAACTCCTTTAGGGACTGCTTAAAATATTTGGCGCTGTTGATGAGTGTTGAGTCCACAATAGACATCAGAGTTCTTAACCCTACTCCTCAGGACAGCTCACCAGGACCTTTTAAGAACCAAGGGTAAAACCCACATCTACCTAAGGGAAAAATAAGAAAAATGCTGCTACATAAATATCATATAAATACCAAATAGTAGAACCATAGGCCGTCTGTAGTGCCTGAAGCTGTCCATACACACTAGATGAAGGTCAGCCAAACCTGCCTTTTCAGTGGGACCAGCCCTATATGGAGGTCTCCCAACTATCCCATTGGCAGGGGACAGAAGGATCTGAGAGTTCGCTTCCAACACATCCAATCCTTTGGTTTTCCGGCAGGTGAGATGAGCCACTGGCTTCCAGCTGCTTATTCCCAATTGAGAATACACGAATGGTGAGCCAAGCAGAGCATGCACGGGGGAGGGGCGGTGTAGAGAGATAATTGTTAGCTGAACAAGCATTCAACAAAAGTATATGTCTAGTCTTCCTTAGTCACACATGTTGTTGACCTCTTCTGGCTGATAGGACTGGTGCCTATGGCGGACCCATGGGCTCAACAATAATATTAACAGAAGCTGTAGTAAATGCATTCACCTTGTGCTCATCATGACATCAAGATGGTTAGGTTCTTCTAAAGCTATGATTCCGCTTTACTGGAAGCAGATGATTCCTCCCCCGATAGTCCACTGGGTCCATAAGGTGGGGCAGGTGGCGAGACTAGAAGAACTAAGCGCTTCTTCACCACGTGCTCTGACAAGATACAGGAAAATATGGAAACCATGGTTTGACTTTGTGTCTCAAGTGGGCTTTCAGTCCTACTTGTCTGTTACTTAGCCGGGTTTTCATCTGCCGCGATTCACAAACCCGTTACACTCTCCCGCGCGTTCCAGACACCTGTTGTTTCATCTGTACTTGTATGTTAGTCATCTATGGCTACTAGTTATTGGAGGGTGGGAGGCCTGGTGGCAACTTTACCCCACTTGGCTTCCTATCTCTTCTAATATAGATAATAATAATTGTATTCTATTTAAGTGGTAACAAATGATGATATACTCGTTTGCATTTTGATTACACTGCTTTATTGAAAAACAATAAAAATATATTTAAAAAAAAAAAGATGGTTAGGTTCAAAAAATACGTAAAAAGGTAGAAATAATCCTCAGTATACTGCAAGAAAGATCTTACCAAGTAGCAATATTGACAGGGGTTGAAGCACAGGGACTGATCTACAATAGTGTAATCATCTCTAAGTAATTAACCAAATCAATCCTCTCCGGGGGTGAACTGACGGAACTCAATCCTGGCCAAGACGAGAAGGATCTACGGAGCATCACTAGAGGAAACAGAACAAACTGTCTTGGCACAATATGACGACATGAATAAACAACACATGCACAATGGAAAATACAGATCAAGAAAGAAATACCATCCATTGGCTATTACAAATCTGCCCTTAGCTGAAGAGTTGTTACAATCACCGTTTATGGCGGTCACTGTCGTGTGCGCATGGTCATCGGCTGCCTGTGTGTGAATTAGGGCTATTGTTCATTGTAATAAACTCTGCTTCAGTACTACCAAGATTAATCTCTGGCTCTGTGTATGCAGCTGCTTGACTAATCATCCCTTACTGTGATTCCATCTCCATCCCTTGCCTGAGCCTTAGGTTCCTAGTTGTCTATTTAACCAGTAAAGGTATGCTATTCTGTCTGTCTGCCATATACTGAACTTCTAATACTCTGCTGCCTGCTCTCACCACAGGTTAGTTTCTCTGATATGCACAAACTCTGCCTTCCCTCACCTGTTTCCCATCCACTAGTGTTGCCTGATACTTTAGTGCTTCGCTATGGTGTCTCTGCCCCATGGGTTAGCTGCCAACTACACCGGGACTACTCCAGAAGGTAGCAGCCTGGTTGGTTCCCTGCAGCAAAGTCCATATCCATGTATAGGAGTTAAAGTGTGAATACCAGGGAAATGCCAGGACAACGCCCTTAGGTTTAGCTCAAAGCCAAAGCGATTAGTTGGCACCGTGGTTCCACTCCTGCTGTCTGTTACAAGTCTCTTTTCCTCAAGAACCAGGGTATTCTACTTTAAAAAAAAAAAAAAAGGTATTCCCATCTTAAACATACATAGCATATAAACAGACTGTACTATAGAAACCATCTATCGGACCCCCATCTATTGCATATTACGTCCTCCTCATCACAAATCCAGCACTTACGCCACTCATCCTCTGCCCGGCCGGATTGGGAAGAACAGACTAGCGCGTGCGCACTAAAAGCCCCTTCGCCTCTGCCCATAGTGGGCAGAGCAGTGTGCAGGAGCCGGGCACAGGTTGAGGTTTGTGACGAGGAGGACATAATTATAATAAACAAGGGCAGGCCGGAGCAGTGGAATAGGAGGGGTTTGGACTGCTAATCACTCGGGGGCCTGGGCTCCATCTACAATAACGCCGCCCCCAGGCACTTGCACAAACTAATTAGCATAAGTTATAAAAGTATTTTTTTTTTTAGATATCGGCGAGGGACATCTATAATAAAGGCATCGTTGTGATATATGGAAAGGAGTCTATAGCCTGATCTGACCAGTCTATAATGCTCAGATTTGGTGAAAGACTCCCTTTAAAGAACAAGTCAAGCGCAGTCTGCTAAGTAGAGAATTAAAAATATACACATTTTCTATTTAAGACTTTAACAAATGTGGGTGATTGGTGAGGGTGGACATATTAGAGGCATGTTCAATGGCACAGGAACCCTGAGGTACCAGTAAGGCACCTACCACCAGGAGAGGTTCCTACTATGTATAGGCATGTTTAAGAAGGCCATACAGAAAAGACACAAACTCACCGTACTCCCTCAAATTCTGAAATTATTCATAGTTTTCATTTTCTCTGTGAGTGGACAAGGGAAACAGGACTCTTAGACATTCTCTGTGAGTAGGTGAAAAAAAGCAGGACTCACAGTTCTTCTCTATGAGTAAGCGGGGGAGCAGGACTCACAGGCTTTCTGTTTGAGTGGGTATGAAAGAAGAATTTACAAGCTTTTTCTATGAGTGAGCGAGGGAAGCTGGACTCACAGGCATTATCTAGGAAGAGGCAGAGGCGGCAGGATACATGGGCTTTATCTGACTGGGCAGGGGAAGCAAGACTCACAAGTTTCACTGTTAGTAGGTGGATGAAGCTTTTTCTATGAGTAGGTGGGGAAGCAGGACTCACAGGCTTTCTTTATAAATCAGTGGGGGAAGCAGGACTCACAGGCTTTCTTTATAAATCGGTGGGGGAAGCAGGACTCACAGGCTCTCTCTAAGAGTTGGAACGGGAAGAAGGACTCATAGGCTTTCCCTTATGAGTCCTGGTAGAAGTTAGTTTTCTACATGAAAATACTGAATAAAATCGTTGAAAGCTATATATCTCCAGGCTCAATGTCTCCCTTTCTATTATATGCTGTCGTCACACAGAATTCACCGATCCACTTAAAATGTATAGGGGGTTATTTATTAAGACCAGATCTTTAGATGCCGGTCTTAATAAGCCCCTGTGGTGAATTCGCCTAACTTATGTAGAGGTGAGGAACTCTACATAACTTCAGCACATCCACCGCCGGTCTAAATCTACATCAGCTTCGTTGCTGGTTTACATTTAGACCATTTTCTCCTCCTAAATGCCCTGCCCATGCCAATCCTGGTTTTTTAGAGCTGCCGTGAGCGGGGAAAAGTTGCAGATTGCGCCGCAAATAACCTTTGTGCCGTAATCTGTGCCAGAAATACGTCTAATATAGCCATATTACTGATTGTACCTGACCCCCATAGTACTAGGCAGTCTTCCTATTACTGCTTCTGCAGAGGAAGAGCCACAAGAAAAAATTCCCAGATTTTGGCTGTATTATGCACATACATTTCTAAATTCCACTTACTACAGTATAACATACGGCTGCTGCTGCAAAAAAACCATGCATGTCAAGTTACTCTATGCAGTCTACTGTGTAGGTCTACAGCTTCACCTTAGAGCAGATCAGTCGCCTGAATGTGGTGTCCTTTAAAAGAGCGGTATATTACCATTGTATTCTGTGATTGTCAGCATTAGGGCTCATGCACACGGCCTGCCCGCACCCGTATTGCGGCCTGCATACGCCGGTCCGCAATATACGGGCACCGGCCGTGTGCAGCCCGCATCACGGATTCACTTCAATGGGTCTGCAATCCGGGAGATGCAGAGCGGAGGCTTGGATCGGCATGGTTTCTGGCCGTGCCTCCGCACCACAAAAAAGTAGTGCAAGCACTACTTTTTTTGCGGTGCGGACCCTCGGATGCGGATCGCGGACCCAATTCAAATGAATGGGTCCGCGGTCCGCATGCGGCGGCCCCAATGTCAGTGCCCGTGCGTTGTGGACCGCAAATTACGGTCCACAGCATGGGCACTGACTGCACACGCTCGTGTGCATGAGCCCTTAGTCAGATGGTGCGCTATTTTTTGTGCCGTTTTGGCTAATAGGAGAATGAACTTTTATCTGTGATGTACTGCTCTTACATATGGCAGCATTTTCAGCCGCTAGATGTGCTCTCAACCAAATTCTTCCATAACTGCGCAGGGAACTGGCAGGGACTACACAGTAATCATTCTGTTTTCTCTGAGCTTCACAATAAGAATCCATAAAGGCCAAGAGATTTCATGGAAACGGCAGATAAGACAAGAGCAGACAAACAAAGTCCAGTCGCCGTACCTTAGTAACTCTTGTGCCTGACCCCTCAACAACAGTTCAATATCGAGGTTATTTGTGTAACGCTTGTCGAGAACTCGGACAGGAGATTGCTTAACCTATTAGTGACTGGCCTGTTTTTGGACTTCTTGACCAAGCTATTTTTTCATGTTTTCATTGTCACCTTCCAAGAGCTATGATTTTTTTTATTTTTCTGTCGCTGTAGACCTATGAGGGATTATTTTTTGCAGGACTTTTTGTTTTTAGCAGCACCATTGGGGGTAACACATTACTTACTGATTAACTTTTGCCAACTTTTAATTTTTACATTATAAATTTAGTGGTGCTCATTTTTTGGCAAAAATAATATTTTATTATCTCGGTAGTCGGTACAATTACAGCGATACCAAATACATCTAGTTGTTTTTGTTTTTTTTACATTTTACTACTCTTGCAGAATAAAAACCATGTTCTTTTAAAAAGAAAATGTTTTGGCATTTCTGCATCACAAGACCAATAACTTTTTTATTTTTCATTCTCCAGATTTGTATGAATTGATTCTTGTAGTTTTCATTGATGCCATTTTAGGGTACATAATTTTTAAATGTTTTTTTTTTAGGGGGGGGGGTTGTGGCGAATAAACAAAATACAGAAATTCTGGCATTTTTGTTTACAGTGTTCACCGTGTAGGATAACTTACAAGATAACTGTGTACTGTGGGTTGTTGATACCAAATATGTGGAAGAGATTTTATATTTGCATGCATTTGGGAGAAATACAGCAGCACTCGAAGTCTTGAATGCAATTCCTAATTTGTTCACCAAGAATGCGACGTTTCGACGACAATGAGTCTTTTTCAAGCAGGGTGACCCAAAAAATTTTTTAACCATACTCATAATAATACTGTTCCCACAAGGCCATTTTAACAGGCGATATTTTGATTGCTTCTATAATATACTGTAACACTTATGTAGTATACAGTAATACACTGTACTACTTACGTAGTACAGTGTATTATACTGTCAGTGCTATACTGACCAGAGAGGCGCAGCTTGATGTGCATGGACTGCAGGCAGGCCTTGGCCTTCATTGAGCCCCAGGCTGCCATGTGACTGAGTTGGCATCCCGCAATCTCTTTCGCAGGGTGCCAATAGGGAACAGAGGGAGCGCCCTACCTCTAAGCTACTTACCCGTAGATGCCACAGTGGGTATTGACTGCAGCATCTAAGGGGTTGAATGGCAATGATCAACACTTTAACTGATCCTGCCAGTTAGAGCAGGAGCCTGGCTCTTATGTGATAGCTGAGCCCACGCTCTCCACTGAACGGTAAACCCACGCAGCACAGACTAGGCCACCAATAAAAGGTAGTGGCCTAGCCTAAGGTCCCTTAAGGACTACCTTAAGAAGGCGTATGGGTTGTCACTAAAAGGTTAATGGAGAACTCAGCTTAGAAGCAGAGCTCTAATGTGGGGAACAATCTCAGACATTGCAGGGGGTGCAGAGGTAGCAGTTGCACTCAGGCTCTAGTGCTGTGGGCAATGTCTGGTATTGAAACTTGGCGGCTTTCCTCCCAAAACAGCACTACTCCATTCCACATTCTGTGTGTGGTATTGCAGCTCTTCTCTATGGACTCCAATGGAGCCTGGCTGCAATACCACACACAGCCCATGGACAGGTTGGTGCTCTTTTTGGAAGAAAGCAGTCATGTTTTTCTAAACCTAGACAACCCCTTTAAGTACCCATATTGATAATATAATAAAAATGCTGAGTGATTGTTTCCGATCAGTTTACAGGCACAGACATAACGACCATCATTAATATTGCTGTTTATAGATCTATTATGTCTCTGGACTCTTGTAGTATTGAGCCTTCAGAATAATAGTTCAATGATGTAAATTCCAATATTCAGATGCCGGGAAAAAAACACTTTATCATGCATAGCTGCTGCATAACTGATATGGGCCAAGCAAGGTCAGGACCGTAAGAGTCCATCTGTTATCAAACCACTGCCAAAAAAAGGTCAATTCAATGTAGTGTGGCTATGCAGCTGGTGGAGACGTGGCCAGGGCTGGCTGATGTTAGTACTGACTGCGGCCATTGTTGTAGACTTCACTTATTATCATTATGTTATTTTTGTGTCCAAAAATCAGCGCAGATTGATTTGTTAATGTATGTTTATACGTAGTCCTTGGAGCTCCATTTTTCAAATACAGAGCTCCGAATCCCCTGTGTAAACATTGATTTAAGGGTAGGGCTACATGGCGATCTTGGCCACGACAGCTGTCACACGAACAAGGTTTGCAGTGTAGCAGAGCTGCCGTAGAAATGAATGGGGTCGCAAGTCTGCCTCAACCACAGAATTTTAAAAAATCCAACCCCTCTGGATTTTTTGCATTTCTGAGGTCATGATAAACTGCGACCCTATTCATTTCTATGGTCGCACTGCTGCACTGTGATCCTTGGTCGAGCAACAGCTTTCGCACCCAAGATTGCCATGTAGCCCTACCCAAAAGCAAAACATTCTACGTACCTCCTGACGCCACTAGGGGGAGCTTATTGTATACTGCATGATCATTCATTTCAAAGTGTAACAGTATACAGTAAGCTCCTTCTTGTGGTGGCTGCAAGTAGTGTGCAGGATTTACTTTCAACAGCATCTGTCAGTAGGGTCAACCTTGTCAACCCTAGTAGGGTTGATCCAGGTGAGTAAGATGATATCTCATTTATGTTCCTCAGTTGCGTCATACCTGATAAAAAGAATATTTTTAATACATAAACCAGAGGCAGACCCAAACCTCTTGCAGCACCAGAGCTCTTCTGCTCTGCACTTAGAGCCACTCATCCCATCCCCTTGATTGACCTGACCAGACATCTTTCCTGGCCATGTAATGTCGTGCTAGTGCTGTAGTCTATAGTATTGGTGCATTTGCCGGGTATCTGCCATTGCTTCCCCATTACTGTACATGTGCTGATGATGTCAACCTTCACATGAACAAAACCAAGAGTCTCCTCCTTCCAGGTGGAGGATCGGCGCATGCACAGTAGTCATCTACCTTGCTGTGGAAGCAGAGGTAGATTCACTGCGCATGCACCAATAATGTCGCCTATACGCAGGGGCGGATTGGCCATAGACCTTACAGGGAAATTTTCAGTGGGCTGATGCCCAGGGAGCCGCCTCGGTCCTCCTAACGGACAGCCAGTGGTAGTTTTTGTGGATGTATTTTGTGCTGCTGGCAGTATTTTGTGATGGACTGTGGTATTTGGCTCTGTTGGGATGGTATAATTTGCCATAATATGATATTGCTGACCCTGCCTTTCATCAATTTGGACCCAACTACAAAACGGGGCCACTTTTTATATTTTTGCCAGGGCCACTTTAAGTTCCCAGTCCGCCCCTGCCTACATGAGATTACAGGGTCGGGCAAGAAGCCCAACCCTGTCAATCAAGTGGTCGGGTGAGTGGCTCTGTCCTCGGACTGGCCCCTAGGTGCACCAAAAACCTACAGTCGTTTTATTTTGTTAATGCAAAATTATTTTTCTCAAAAAACAGCGCAATGGAGGAACATAAATTAGATATTGTTTCCTCTGCAGGATCCAACTTACCAAGCATTATGCCTGGTTTTATAGTGCTGATCCTGCTGACAGATGTTCTTTCAATCTAGGCAGTGGATATGGAACATTGTCTAGAGAAAAATAAAGCTCTACCACAAGAAAGATATATTCAGAAATGAATATGCACAGCATTTTGCACACACAGTGAATGTCTTCTTGCCAGGTTATCAAATCTATCTTTCTTTGTTCGTTCAAGATTTGAACCACCCCCACCTCATCCAACATCGCTACTTTTATCATTTAATTTTGCAGGTGCAAGCAAGAATACATATCTCAGCCAGCTTTGTCTTTCTGACACCCACCTGTAAATGAGACTGTCATCTGTGGAACTGTTGTACTGAATCTGGTACATCCGAATCCCAGGAATATTCCTATCTAGAAACCACTGTATAAGAGCAGAGTTGTGGCTCAGTTCAGCAGTTATCACCTTCCGTTCAGGGTGGTTCATAGAGTCATTGCTGGAGGCACCAGGCTTAGCTGGTGTGAGAATGTCTGAAGGCCCTTTATCGGGTCTGTGTCCCCTTTGACTGGCATTGGCCGGGTGAGGTAGGGGGCTCACTGACAGCTCTACGGAGGCGGTGGCATCTCCTGCAGTGTTGGATGCAATGCAAGTAAACAGGCCGCTGTCTCTGACTGTGGTGATGGTGATTTCCAAGGTCCCATTTTCATAGGAGACACTTCGAGAGGAATTTGAGACAACTTTACCCTCTGGTGAAACCCAATGAATGGAAGGCTCGGGGTCACCAACTGCTTTGCACTTCAGAACGACGGCCTCTCCCTCCATGACCATTATGTGTGGTGAGTGATGTGTGATAACCGGTGGGTCACACATGAACTCTTCCTCAGCTATACTCCAGAAGTATTTCCCTAGAAGATTAGAAGGTGATGCACATGTTTCCAGGTCATCTTCTCTAGTCAATCGTCTGAGCCACAGGAGCTCACAATTACAGTGCAAAGGATTTCCTCCAAATCCCAACACAAGGGAGGACAAGGGTGATCCTTTGGACTTTGCGTAGACCGGAATGCGTAGGAATAAAGGATCTGGAGGAATAGTCTTCAGTTTATTCGAAGTCATGTCTAGTCTGGCCAGTTTGTGAAGATTCGTGAAAACACCACTGGGCACAAAGTCGATGAGGTTGTGATCAAGACTCAGAGAATTTACGTTGGTCAGTTTCGAAATTGTTTGCCAAGGAATGCTTGCCAGATTGTTGTAGGAAAGGTCCAGGTCTTCCAATGTGCCTAAAAAATCCTGAAAAGATCCTGGAGAGATTTCACTGAGCTGGTTGTTGCTAAGGATAAGATGTCTCAGGTTCTGCAGTCCCCTAAGCTGCTCGTACCCCATGGAAAGGATGCGGTTGCTGTCCAGGTGTAAAGCCCGTAGACCACGAAGATCAGCAAAGGTGTAAGGCGTGATTTGGCTGATGGTGTTTCTTGATAGTGTGAGGTGGAGCAGACGGGTCATGTTGGTGAAATCCTTTCTTCTAATCACCGTGATGAAGTTGTCGGTGAGTCTCAGCTCCACCGTCCTCCTATCGATGACTGATGGTACGAACAGTAGTCCGGTTTTAGCACATAGGATTGCCAAGGACTGGGCAAGGTTCTGGCACACACATCTTTTGGGACAGAGCTGAGCACCTGTTACACCCAAAGTGAGCGTTAAAATCCAGAGGATAATGCCCTTCATGATTCTGGAGCTATGAAGAAAGAGATATAAAGGGTTAGTATAGCTGTAGGTGTAAGCAATTCATAAAAAGACATTCATAAAATCCAAGAAGTTCTCCCCATGATACATTTTATATGAAGGTGATATGCCACAAAGTGTGATCACTGTGATGCCCATGGGTGTCATCTTCCTAGCAGTGAGGTGGGTGCATATATGGCAGCTGGCTACTTTCCACATTGGAGATATGGGAACAGCCAAGCTCCACTTTCTTCAATGCATTATTGGAAAACCCATTTCATTTTACGAGATCACATCAAACAATGTAGAGACACCTGACCAGACATATTTCCGTTTTTTCCAGTATCTGCATCTTTGAAACCCAGAACTTTCTTCTCCTGTTTGCTTATGCAAATCATTTTTGCTCCTTTTTCGTGACACACAAGACTTTATTTTATGTAATTTTTTATGTAAAATGCTAAAGAAGGGGAAAATACTTTGTTTTGCACATCTTTTTAATTTTTAATTTTTATTTTTTTTTGCTAGCACAAAGAGTAACAAAATTGTTTTTTTTAGATTATGTCCCCTTTCCACAATGGTCATTTTGATATATGGGATCTATAGTTTATGGTCCCCTGGGGCAGGGCTAAAAGATGTGTGGTGGTGTTATTTTTTAATTTATTATTACTTATTTTATTTATTTATTTTTTATGTTGTCTTTATTTTTTTATTTTATATTTTATACAAGACCATTGGGCATAATTTAATCAGTACAGGGGTCATTTACTATTCTGAAATACGCCTATATTATGTGTATTTCTGGTGCAGGTTGCAAATAACCTTTGCGCTAAAATCTGCTAAAATGGTCTACAAAAAAAATCTAAAATGGTCTACATGTAAACCAGACTGGCGCTGGATACGCCGAAGTTATGTAGAGGCTGGCGCCTCTTCATAACTTCGGTGGATCCTCCGTGTAAAATGCCGGTCTTAATAAATGATCTCCTACATTTTTTATTGGTGCTTTCTCCTGTTACTGGGACTGACATATTGTACAAGTGCTGATCTGGCTGTGAAAAGACCCAGCAGCTCATGCAGTTACCTGGCCCGCAGCAATCACATAATCAGGAGCAGGAAGATGCAGTATTGCCGCTTCCTGATCTGTATCCAGCACACTCATTGAGTGCCATGCATATATAGGTGGAGAGAGCTGGGAAGGTTAAAAAATAACTCCCTGCCTCCTCCATGTAGAGCCCGGCAGTCACTAATAACAGGCCCCTTGCTCCTGCAGCTGCACGATTAGCGTGCATCTGCTAACTCTGCCAGGAATATCCTTGCTGAGTTAACCATGGTTTGCCCAGAAGTTTAAAGTCTATGGGCGGTCCATAAACTCTTAAAGGGAATGTGTCATCAGAAAATGACTTATTGTTTAAATCACATTTTTATGTTCAACATATTTTTAAACAATTTATTAATTTTCCATGTCAATATTTATATTTAAACAAAAAACATCAAATACTGCAGTTTTCGCACTGGCCACTAAGCCTAATAATAGGCAGAATTTCTTGGTCTGTACAGATCACTTTACTGTAGTTATCTACTTATCTGTCATTCTAATGCTGCCTGTAATGATATCACCTCTGTGTGTAGATAAGACAGGATCCACCATTCACAATGTGTAATTATCAGCGCTTATCTAGTCTACCCTTGTACGATGACATCTGCACAGGTCACAGAGCATGTCTAGAAAGCTCTCCCATAGAAGTCAATGAGATCCCCTCCTGACCATTGTGTCTATGGCACCTGGGACTGCCGTAAAGCAATTTTCTTTATGCTTTCTAAATGCTGTTAAGAACAGATCAGGCAAGATGGCTGCCCCATAATCATGATCAGGAAATAGAATTCAAAAAATCTGCAATCAGAAAATAAAAACAGATTTTAAAAAAAGGATATGTGCGGCTATCTGGTGTTAAGTGGCAGATAACATTTTTGCTGACACGTTTCCTTTAGAATTCTCCTAATTCTGATGCCGTTCTTCTGTTATTCCTCCTAAATAATTTTTTTTTAAAAAAGTATTTATTTGTCATTCCTCCTAAATAATTATGAATAAATTGACCTTTCCACTTGTCAAAGGGGAGTGTCATGTCCCTACAAATCCCTGGCCTTGTTAGCACTGATTGCTGGATAGGGACACACCCCCAACTGGTAACACCCAGCTGTCAATCGATTGTTACATTTCGTGGAGGAATTACATAGAGATGCCACAAACTTCTAAGAAAAGATTCGTCAGCATTGTTATTTCATGGAAAATACCAATATTTACTACGACAGACATGTCAGGAGTGGTGACAGGTCCTATTCCCCTAAAATCAGAATATCACTTGCAATAAAAGTTTTTTGAGTCATTTTCATCCATTTCTTAGCTATATCTGTATCTGGGAATGCAGGTGACAGCACAACTTGTTGCCATCTCAGCTGTCATCGGTGTTGTCATCTAGCTTTCTTAAACTCCCCGAATGGAAAACCTGTCTAAATACACAGTAATAAATATTCTCCACTTTTGTACGACTCACTAACCCAGCAGACAACAGAAATACTTGAATTTAGCTGATTGAAGGGGTTGTCCGCTTTAAAGGGGTTGTCTCATCTGAGACAATGGGGGCATATCGCTAGGATATGCCCCAATTGTCTGACAGGTGCAGCCCCACCTCTGAGACCCGCATCTATATCCAAAATGGAGTGGCTGGAGCTACCACCAAGCACTCTACCCATAGAAGTGAATGGTAGTGAACCACGCATGATCAGCCACCGCTCCTATTCACTTCTACTGGCCTGACGGAAATAGCCGAGCCAGCACTTGGCTATTTTCGGCAGCCACATAGAAATGAATGGGGGGCGAGTGCGCCCTCCACCACTTTCAGGGCTCCATTTAGGAAATAGGTGTGGATCCCAGCTGTGGGACCTGCACCTATCAGACAATGGGGGAATATCCTAGTGATATGCCCCCATTGTCTTAAATGAGACAACCCCTTTAAGATAAGGTAATCTTAGGAAATGCACATGATTTTTGTAAACTTATTAATACGGCTTCAAGAAGACATTCTGAATGACTTTCGTTCCTTGAGAAGCCTCCTCATATCTTCTGACCACACCACGCTCCCGTCCATAATATGGCCACAGATGGAGGAGCATGTCACCAGGCACATCACTCCGCATCCCCCAATGTATATCAAAAAGTCTTCATCCAGATAACCCTTACTTGTGCTCTCAGGATCTGTTCTGGTCGGACCACACTTGTAAACATGAAAAATCCAAAGTAGAAAATAGTCCAGCATCTCAGAATCCAAAAATCAAGGCTTTACTCAAGAAAATCCACACGTAATAAGTGTTTGCGAAAAGATCGAAACAATTCCTATGTGTTTCAGACAACTTCCTGCTATGGGTTTTCTTGAATAAAGCCATGGTATACTGATTCTGAGATGCTGGACTATTTTCTTCTTTATTTATCCACCATTGTAATACACTCTGGCAGTTCTAGATTCCCAACTCCCAGGACTGGCATAGGCACAGTTTGTTACAACTGAGGATGCAGAATGATGTGTCTGTTCATAGTAGGCTTCTCTATCTGTGGCTATAGTATGGATGGGAGTGCTGGGAAGATATGACTTTCATAAGAAGAGGGCATAGGTTTTCCAGGTGTGAAATGGCACAGAACTTCTGATAAAGTCATATCATTTCAATCCATTTCTAACAAATTCAATTTGCATATGAATAAATTCGACCAGAATCAAAAGTGTTACAAGTTGCCTGAAAATTGCTATTGACACTGAAGTCTACTAGGAATCACATATTTTATTATTATTATTATTATTTTTTTTTTTTCAATTTTCTCTCTCTCTCTCTTTCAAGCTTTTTAACACAAAGACAACATTAGTAATGTCAGAGCCGGTCAGTGTTATACACACATAGTAGTATCAGAAAAAGCAGTGCCTTGTTCTGAACAAGCAGTCCAAAATGTCACCCTTTTTTGGACGCAGCAGCAGTACAGTATGGAACCTGATTAACAAGGCAGGAGATGTGCAATAGAGGTAGTAGTAGTAGCAATAGTCGCTACAGCACCAGCAGTATAGAATGGAACCAGATGAACAAGACAAGAGATATGCAGCTATGTGGTGGTAGTAGCAGCAGCAGTAGTAGCCACAGCAGCAGCAGTATAGAATGGAAACCGGTGGACAAGGCAGGAGAAGTGCAGCTGTGTAGGGGTAGAAGTAGTGTCAGTAGTAGCCACAGTAGCAGCAGTATAGAATGGAAACCGGTAGACAAGGCAGGAGATGTGCAGCTTTGTAGGGGTAGAAGTAGTGGCAGTAGTAGCCACAGTAGCAGCAGTATAGAATGGAACCTGGCGGACAAGAACAAGGCTACCACTATATAGCAGTAGTATTAGTGGCTAAGTATTTGGGGAAAAAGACACAATTGCACAGTGTCCAGTGCGGCTATGATGTTTAAAGGGAATCTGTCACCAGCGACATCCCTATGAAGCTGTTTGCATAGACATATAGCTGTGGTTCACCTAATTAATGTGTTGGTTTCTTTTGTTGATCAGAGGCTCTGTTCCTGAGTTATGGCACTTTTTCTTAATATGCAAATTAGGCCTTTGATGCAATGAGGGCGTCACCATTGGTCTTGTTGGCCCCCAGTTCCACTCCTTTCTGTGCTCAGCCCCTCACTTGCTGCATTGCCACTGTCTGGTCTTGTTAATCAAAGCAGCGATGTAAGGGCAGCCCACAGAAATGTGTGGAGATTGGGTGCAACAAGACCAATGGTGATGACTTTGTTGCACTAAAGGCCTAATTTACATATTAAGAAAAAGTTTCATAACTCAGGAACAGAGCATCGGATCATCAAAAGAAAAATAGTGTTTTAATCAAGTGAACCACAGTTATGTGTCTATGCTGCAGGGGGAGGATAGGGAGGTCGTTAGTGGTAGATTCCCTTTAAAATATCAGCAGTCAGTAGATTTAGGTTTTTGGGGTGTTTCTTTTACGTTAATTGGGCTGCTAGCTGGCTCGTGTACATAAAAACAAGTACTATTTTTATTCATATTTACAGTTTAATGTCTTTGAAATTAAAAAATAAATATTGAAAATGGAAAATTTTTTTTACAAAATTGAACCTAGAAAAACCCTACCAAATATGTCAAATTTTAATTTATAGATGTTCTCCCAGTCCTCAGTAGACCATTGCAGGTGCTGCTTGGCCCAGACAAGCTTCTTTTTTTAAGTTTGCAATCTTAGCAGTGGCTTTCTTACTGATTCTCGACTGTCAAACCTGGAACTTGAAGTCTTCTCTTCCCAGTTGAAATGGAAACTTGTTTATTTCGACCTGCATTAAGTTGTTCTTGAAGATGTCCTGTTGTGCGCTGCCAATCACAAAAACTATTGACTCTCAAAAACTTGTCTTTTGATTTTGGCCTTCTTCCAGAGCTTTCTTTGCAAATGTTCTATAGGACAGGCCTACACTTCTAAGGATTTTAATTCAAACTATGGTATTGTTGCTCTTCAGATTAAAATTTCATAGTTTTATTTTTTAACCTTAATTTTGTTCCTTTGTACCATTTAACGTTAGTCGCTGGACTTAAACTGTGTAAATTTTCTAACTTTTTAAACGATAGTGTATATATATATATATATATTGTAGAGTTGAGCGAACGTGCTCGTAACGAGCACTGTACTGCTCGGAACCCCTGTGCTCGAATGGCCGCAGGCATCCGGATCCGTCCTCACCTGACTGTAAGTCAATGGGGGCGGATCCGTTTGGTATGACACACAAGTGTGTCATACCAAATGGATCCGTCCCCACTGACTTGCAGTCGGGTGAGGAGGACAGATCCGGATGGCTGCGGCGCAATGCGAGCGCAGGGGATCCAAGCAGTACAGTGCTTGTTACGAGCACGTTCGCTCAACTCTAATATATTGTATTCAGCAGACTCTTTCCCTTTTTCACATTTTATGTTGCGGCTACAATAAAAAAAAATACAATTTTTCCCAAATAAATCTGCACTCAATACCCCATAATGAGAAAGTGAAAGCAGTATTTTAGAAATTTGTGCAAATGCATTAAAAATTTTACAAGGACATTTTTAGACCCTTTGCTATGACACTTGACACTTAGCACTGGGGCTATTCTTCTCATCTAAGTTGAGATGTTTCTCCACCTGTGGTAAATTCAGTTGATTGGACATGATTTGGAAAGACACGGTCCTGTCTATATAAGGTCTCATGGCTAAAAATGCATATCAGAGCAAAAACCAAGCCATGAGGAGGAAAGAGCTCCTTCAAAAGCTCAGGAGCAGGATTGTGTGGAGGCAAAGATTTGAAGAAAGGAACAAAAAAAAGACTGTTGCACTGAAAGTTCCCAACAGCTCACTGGCCTTCATAATTCTTAAATGGAAGAAGTTTGGAACAAACAGGACTCTTTCTAGAGCTGGCTGCCCCTGCAAACTAAGTAAACTTGGTAAGAGAGGTGACCAAGAACCCAATAGTCACTCTGGCTGAGTTCCAATGATTGTATGTACAGATGGGGGAAACTTCCATCACTGCAGCCTCCAAAAATCTGGGCTTTATGGCAGAGTGGCCAGAGAGAAGCCTCTGCTCAGTAAAAAACACATAAAAGCCCACTAGCAAAAAAAATGCACCTAAAGGACTGTCAGACTGTGGGAAACAAGATTCCCTGGTCTGATGAAACCAAGATTGAATGTTGGCCTTAATTCTAAGTGTCATGTCTGAAGGAAACATTGCGCCGTTCATCACATACCCAATACCATCCTTACAGTGAAGTATGGTGGTGGCAGCATCATGTTGTGGGGAGACTGGTCAGGGTCAAGGGAAGCTGAATGGACCAAAGTACAGAGATATTCTTAATGAAAACCTGTGAACAGCTCAAGCCCTGTAACACACAGAATAAACTAACTTACCCTTTTCTATTCCTAGTGCTAAAACCTTTCTTTTCATCAAGTAATTCAATCTACCTAACTAAATATATCTTCCCAGTCCTTACACTATCCCTGTGAGGCCTTCTTGTGTGTCTTTGACGGACGTATCTTATCACATCAGTGGCTTAGCTGAGAATGGTATCTTTGTGTTGGGACCTTATATAATGCAAGTCAATATCGGCCCTACTGATAGGGTGTGAGACTGACTGTACGGCATTATGGGCAAGCCTGTTAACCTGGGTCTCACCCAACGTCATGTGATCCTTCATATTCCCCACCCTGTTTCCCTCACTAGTGTCCTTAATTTGATATCTAAAATGGTTGGAGTGGGATTGATCTAAATCGAATCATAAAAACTTTGGCTTCGTTTGGAAGTAGAATTTTTGGAAAATTTGTAACAAATTAGCAAAATTTAGAATCAATTCGCTTATCTCTACTAAGTTTATTAAATGGGGCCACCATTGAAAACTCCTCTCTAGCCAGAATATAGAGACACTCATAGCTGATTACTAGGGGTTAGAGAAGCCAGACCTACAGCAATCAGCATGAGGAAAGCACTCCAGGCTAAGGCCTCTTTCACACTAGCGTTAGCACGGATCCGGCACCTAAAGGGTGCCAACGGATCCGTGCTAACGCTGATACATGTGTGGAGCCGGAGCAGCGCTCCGGCCCCACACATGACACACATTGAAACAAGACACAGACATACATACATACATACTCACATACTCACATACTCCAGGGACGCCGGCAGAACGTCTTCACGCGCCTCCTGTGCGCAGTGATGACGATTCCCCACAGCGCCCTCTGCTGGGCGCAGTGGGGAAACGTCATAGCTGCGCGCAGGAGGCGCGTGAAGACATGCTGCCGGCGTCCCTGGAGTATGTGAGTATGTATGTATGTATGTATGTCTGTATATCTGTATGTCTGTATGTTTGTTTGTATGTATGTCTGTGTGTATGTAGCCGGATCCGGAATGACCCCCCATTGGAAATCAATGGAGGACAGATCCGGATTACTGGTGTGTCCACACCAAACGGATCCGTCCCCATTGACTTGCATTGGGGGTCATTCCGGATCCGTCTTGGTGCGGATGCCAGGACCGAAGAGCAAACCGCAGCATGCTGCGGTTTGTTCTCCGGTCTGAAGACGGAACGGAATTGACAATGAATGGGGACAAAACTGAAGCGTTTTTTTTCCGGTATTGAGCCCCTATAACGGAACTCAATACCGGAATTTAAAAACGCTAGTGTGAAAGTAGCCTAAATTGATATATACATGGTGTAGGGCCTGAGGGGTGGTGCATGACACAGAGATCCAATGACATCAAAGGCTGTAGCGTGCTACATTTTCTCCATCCAATTACAGTAGGCTTATCTGAGAAGACCTCTAAAATAGTGGGAATGAAGTCTTAAATGATATGACCCAGATCTAGCGCATCAATGAAGGAGTGCCAGGTGGTACAGATGGGTCTTGTTGATGGCTGCCACACTCCACAAAAGGAATGTGGGACATATTGCTAAGCAACTACTCTGGGACTACAAGGTTCATCATGCATACATGCTGAGAGAGGTATTACAAATAAAAATAGAGAATATCCAGGCTTTACCCAACTGTTTTACATAAATCCCTATGTTATCCTTGTCCGTCATGATTTGGAGTCTTGGATGCAAAATGATGTTAAATTCCCATAGATGTTCTACAAAACCCTTGTAAATCCTTTTTTCAATATGAGATAGATGTTTCCCTGGTTTAGTCCTTCAAGGTTGTAGACAATAACACAACAGCACTGAGTGGAGGATTGTAGGAAAAAAACACTCTGAAATGGTGTTAGGAGATAATTGCAAGAAGGTGGCATTGCGTTCTGTGACATAATCTTATATAATTAGACATAGTATTGAATACATTAGCTGTTCTATTACAGTTTTGACCACACTCTGGTTAATGGGGGTGGACTAGCAAGGGCACGTTTTCAACATTGCGATTTTTGGCTCAATCCAACTAGAAATATTAGGTTATCGAGTAGCAGTGGTTTCCAACCAGGTCTTCTTTCAGCTGCTGCAAAACTACAGCATCTAGGATCTCTTGGCCGCCTGAGTGGTTCCGGTTGGAGAAAGCTGGGTTATATTGATGATCATTTAAAGCATCTGAGAAAGGTGCTTGTACCAATAGACATGATCCAGTCTTTATCCAATCACACCTGGAGTTTTCTGGCATCATGTGACCAATTGACATGACACAAAAGGAGCAGGTCAGTGATTGGTTGCAGCAATGTCATGTTGACAGAGGGGGACCCTAGTAAGGCAGTCGAGGCCGGGGAGCAAAGGAGTCAGGAGCAGATAAATATGCTTCCCTTTGCAGCTTTGAGAGGAAGAGTTTGCCATAACCCTCCCAAAAGGTGACCAACCCCTTTAAATAGTGCTTACCCCACAGTATGAGCCACCGTGATAAATTTGATGAATCTTGTGACTTCCTGCTTTAGTAAATTTGGGCCATTTTTTCAGTTGATGACTGCCAAAAATTCCAATATAGCTGTATTAAACCTTTTTGGAATAGTTTGCATCCATATTAGCCAAAAAAATGTTGAAATCAACCATTTCAGTCAAAGTTCAGCTTTTGGGTATGACCAACTTTAAGCAAACAGGTTGTGACATGTGACACCTGTATATATATATATATACATAACAGGAGTCTGTACTGTGAGACACTGAGCTGGACAACCTCCTCCACCAATTTAGACAGTGATCTACTGCTGGACTGGATTATTCACATAAGACACTGGTGGAACTGTTTGGTCAGCTACTTAGGTCAATCGTATGCCATATTTGAAGGTGGTCTTCACGTATGGTGATATGCACTGGATATATATTACGGGCCGTGGTTATGTAACCATTGTGTCAACCAAAAGATTTGGCTTGGAGCTAAACCTAAAGGAATTATTCTGGCAGGCCCCTTGTATTCAACCTTTAACCCCTATACAGGGATCTAGACTTTGTTGCAGAGGAGCCACCATGCCACTACCTCCTGAAGTAGTCTCTGTGTGATTGACAGCTGACTCACAGGGGTTAAAGACACGGGATGCAGGTCATCAAGGGATAAGGCAAAATTATGGTCATGGATAGGCTGAAAAGAGGGATGGTGGATTGCGTACAATATGGAAACTGGTCTGAGGTCAGGGCAGGCAGCATAAGGTCAATACAGAGGTCAGGCACAGGTCAGTTCAGTCAGTGGAGGGTCATAATACTATAAAGAGGCAGAAGATGTGAACATGGGCAGACAACAGGATATAGAACACCTTTACAGGAACTTAGCAAGCTAAGTAATCTAATGCTCAGGCAACTTCACACTGGAGAAGGTGCCTTAAAGGGCATCTGTCAGCAGATCTGTCCCTATGACACTGGCTGACCTATTACATGTGCACTTGGCAGCTGAAGGCATCTGTGTTGGTCCCATGTTCATATGTGCCTGCGTTGCTGAGAAAAACGATGTTTTAATATATGCAAATGAGCCTCTAGGAGCAATGGGGGTGTCATCATCAAACCAAGAGGCTCTGCTCTCTCTGCAACTGCCGCGTCCTCTCCATTTTGATTGATAGGGCCAGGCAGTGTCCTGGCCCTGTCAATCAAAGTGGAGAGGGAGCGGCAGGCAGGGTGCTTGCAAGCTGGTCCTTTAAGAGCCAAAAGGAAGTGTGCGTGTGTGCAGAAGATGAGAGGCCTTGCCGGCATGCAGGCCGCGGCCTACGTAGTGGAAAAGACTGGGAGGTGGTGATTTGTCCTGAAACTACTACACCCCACATGTCCTGTAAATTATAGGCTGTGGTTCACAGAAGTTGCAGCTCTGCAACAGTCAAAGAGCCATAGTTTGGAGATTACTAAGGCAGGGACTAGAAGTACCAGTGAGTTTGATCATGTCTGAGCTTCTCAACTTTTTCTTTGATGGTTCTTCAATCATAATCAGCCTCCAAGATGAACTTTAAAAGGGTCTTTGGGAAAACTGGGCCACCCACAAGGCCTTAAGGCACAAGGATAAGAGCCTCGTGTGAATGGTATACCCTTTCTAAAACACTCTTGACTTTTATGTGTGAACACCGGCTGCTGCGATTTGTATGCCAGGGATGCTTTTTAGCTCCTGTCCCGTGGCTTGAGTGCTTCCCAGGCCCCATGACACTCGCTTTAATTTCTACCTATACAAACAGCAGCAGAATCCTACTGTTGGCTGAATTGGTTGAAGCAAGCATTTTCCTTTGCTTTCTGAGCTACGTTCTCCGTCTCCTAGACTTCTTCCGAGCACATCCCACCCTTGGGGTGGGTTCTCCTTTTCCTCTAATGGTGACTATTGTTTTGATGAATTGACAAGTAAGATATCATTAATGTATCTCAGACAGGCAGTGATGGAGCAGCGCTACATCGGGAAGACTGAGCCTTTGTCATCTTCCTCTACAATTAAGCCGCCGCAGACATAAAGCAACGTTTGCTCATCTCTGTGCGGAAAAAAAAAAAAACGCTGCAACGACGTTGTGGCCATTAAATAAATATAGGTTGTTCGGCATTAACACCAATTGCAATTTTTTTTTTTTTCTTGTTTGGCTAACCTTATAAAGCCAATGTGCCATACCCTAATGCTGCCAGTTAGAACAAGCCTTTAATGAGAGGCTAACGAGCAAATTATCTGTGGGCGAAATACATGATTCAATATGAAGAGTTTATAGTAATGGTTCAATTTCCTCTGCCCGGAGCCAGCTAATGGCTGGGAGAGGGAGGGAGAGATGAGCGGAGATAGAGGCAAGACAGGGATGAGGGCGGAGGGAGACAGTGACAGAGGATCACGAAAAGACGGGAGATGTGCAGGGAGAGATAGACCTGGGGAAGGGAAGTAAGGAAGAAGAAGGTTAATGATTCTTGGATAATTAAGTAACAGCAGATTGGAACGTGGATAAAATTATCGAGGACATATCACAAGGCTTAATATGTGGTCTCATTTTTCTCATCGAATGTCAATTTCGAAGACTACTTTCACACTAGCGTTTTTGCTGGATCCGGTAGGGATCAGCAAAAATGCTTCAGTTAGTGATAATACAACCATCTACATCCGTTATGAACGGATCCGGTTGTATTATCTTTAACATAGCCTGATATTGTGTCAGGGAAAACGGATCAGTCCCCATTGACTTGCATTGTGGGTCAGGACGGATCCATTTTGCTCCGCATCCCAGGATGGAAAGAAAGCCGCAGCATGCTGCGGTTTGCTCTCCGGTATGGGAACGCAACCAAACGGAACGGAATGCATTTTGGAACACTCCATTCTGTTCAGTTACGTTTTGTTCCCATTGACAATGAATGGGGACAAAACAGAAGCGTTTTTCTCTGATATTGAGACCCTACGACGGATCTCAATACCGGAAAATGTAAGCACAAGTGTGAAAGTAGCCTAAATCAGTAAGGGTATATTCACACGTAGAGGTTGAGGAGCAGTTACAAACCGCACCAGGATGAATGCGTTTTTTTGCTGCATTGTTCGATGAGGCTCGGTTTTTATAGGTGAAAGATATTAAAGATATGCATCTGTAAAAACTGCAGCCCCATCAAAAAACCACCACAGTTTCTGTTTTTCCAGTTTCAATGCTGCAGATCCACTCGTGGTTTATCGACTATTGAATGGAGCTACATCCAAGGCCCGTCCAGACACTGTGCCAAGGAAGGACAAGTCCTTTCTTGGTGCAGTTAAAAACCATGGCCGCATGAAGGGCAGAGCGGCCTCCGATTGAAACCAATGGGTGGTTTTTTGACATGGCATCCACACTAAAATTCCACTGACAAAAAAATCCTGTGTAAATGGAGTATAACACTCAGAAGAACAGAAGGATGGTGACTTAGGGCCCATGCACATGACCGTGATCAGCCCATGGACCATGTGTCACCCGTGGCTCCTCTGACCTGAACTGTCTGGACAGTCAGTTTGTATCTGATTGTAGGTCTATTGCAGCGTACTCTCATGATCAGATAGAGACTTACTATCATAAATTACTATGATTCAGTGGTGCTGAGGTCAGCCCAGGAGATGCAGCCGACACATGGACCATGTTCCTGGGCCGATCATGGTTGTGTGCATGAGCCCTTATATAATAGAAGGAAGCCCGTTTCATAATACCATTTAAGTATTTTGTATGAAGATAACGTTTAGGGTGACCATCATGCATGAAACGCGTTACTGAGTTCACAGTGCAGTTTTTTTTTTATTTTCTGCTCTTGAAAAATCTGAAATGTGATTGATTTCTATGGACAACAAAGACAGTATTTATTCTAGACAGTCTGATGAATCTCTTCCGTTGAAGTCAGTAATGTGTTTCATGTACGATGGTCTCCCCAAAAGTCATCTTCATTCAAAAATGTGAAAATTGTATTAAGGAAAGGGCTTCCTTCTTGTAGACAGTTTCTTAGGTATGACCCATTATGTTTTCCTTGAAAAAGTCAAAATTGAAAGCCATTGAATCTCATGAGATGGCTTTGCAAGGACGGATGACTTCAACAGAAGTGTCTAAATGAAAGTCATCCTTCTTCTTAGGTGGAAATACCCTTACAGGCTATTATCCTATTGAGACTTGCATATTGAGCCCACATATCCATATTCTGAATGTAACCGTTGGTCTGGTGTTTCCATGAGGCCTGCTGGTCACCCCTGTGTTACCATTCCAAGGGAGCTCTTCTGGTGAAGCTCCCTGAAGAGAAGCCATTTTTGACACACTCCTTTGGACTATGTTTGGCCACTTAAAGTTTATAGACACGTTGACGAATAAGGTTGAACCTATATGCTCAGTGTAAAGCAAGAGCCTGATGTGAACTGGTCCTAAATCTGATGTGTTGATCCCATAGGGATCCAGGTTTTACATCTGGAATACAGATAATTACACATAGGTACAATACACCGTCTGAAGGAGGCCTAAACAACAAATGGTTTAGAAATAAAAAGAGAAAAGACATCTAGGAGACCAGAAATGTATCCGCCTTGTATCCTCCTCATTACTAATTTATATGGATTACTCACTTCAAATGTAAAATAACAAGTTCTATTGACCATTAAAAACATGAAGATCCGAGCTGTAGTCGATTGCGTTGCCCATGTGAAGCCAAAAACCTGTGCCACCGCGCTACATGAACTTGAGATAGCCTTGGAAGGACTCCCAAAAGAGAGGAAGGTGCGACAATCTACACTTGGAAGTTGTCCTTCCTCTGAAATGCAATTGCCCTTATAGGAAAAGAGATAATTGTTTGCGAAGGGGAGAAAAAAAACTTAGAAGAGCAGGAGACATGAAACATAAATCATTTTGTAAGGAAGGTATCAAGAGATGCCTCAGAAGTGGTTCAGGATGGAATATAGGTGGAAATAAATTGACGGAATGAGGAAGAGGAGCAGACTTGACGTCGTAATGAGACGGCTTTGTGGGCCATGCATCACAGAAATATTGGAAGGCCTCGTATGTATCTGGAACAGTATCTCCTGAAATGAAATTGGAGAATGAATGGGTAAGAAGTGAACCGTATTATATTTATCTTCTGTAAGGAACACATTGTACTTGATCTCTACTGTAGATAGTGGTGCTGTGTTATACCCTGTCAAGCACCGCAATGTATTAAGCAACAGGGGAAAAAAAAAAGATGTCTCCTTCCCAGGGGCAAAGATAAACTGAGAAACAGGTGGGGGATGTTAGGTTTCTTCCAGTCTTTTTGGATCTGTGCTGAGAGCTCTGATAGAAACTGAATGCCTTTCAGTTTTCTTGGTGCCACTTGTAATAATGTTCAGGGATTATCTTCCAGCCTATAATTAGATTTGAAGGTTAACCCCATACATCAGTTTTCATATAATCCCATAATTTAGGATTCTCAATGTCAACTTCAAATATCAAGAGTATCATTTATAAGCATATAAACCGACATGCTAATTTCTATGCAGATGTTGTGGAAATTCTGAATTTTCAACCTGGACCATGAATAACAGAATTAGATGGTGCCTCAAGTCTAGTGTCAATCATCCATAGCGTACTCTTTAAGTGGCTACACATTGGGCAGAAATGATCAAATGCGTGAGTATCATAGTGGTAGACCATGTCGATGTATAGGGTCCCTGGAGATATGGGGGATGGTGTTTCACTTATTTTAATGGGTGGTGAGAAATTTTGTAGAAATCCCATCTTCAAAATGTGTACAACATAATAAGGATCAAGGAAACAAGACTATATACAACCATAGAACACAGACCAACCAAGACCGACCAAGATCATAGAAGAAAAGTAGAAGTAGCCATAATGAGAAACTATTACTAGGACAAGCTCTAACACCTTAGAAATGCACCAAACAATTATAAACAATTGCCCCCACCAAATGGTCTCCTAAGTACTTCTGATTGTTTGGAAATAGTCCTAAAAGTAGTTAAAGATAACCAAATCAAGCAAATAAGTCATAAATATTAGACCTGGTAATTTACTTATTGGGGAAAATGATTGTCACGGACCTCCGTGCGGGTAGTGGAGCGAGGACGCAAGTCGCGTCCTCGTCTCCATGGGAACCCTGGGAGGGGAGGATCTCGGCCCCCTTAGTACTAGCAGGCGAGGTACCGAGTGCTGGCCTGGTCAGCCAGCGCTTGGTATGATAAACATATTATTATTTAGTTTATTATATTTATTTGTGGTCATGTGGCACTGACCATGCCACATGACCAAGGATTAAAGGGTTATGAGCGTTGGTCATGTTGGCCAGCGCTCATTGTGTCTTCAGGTCATGTGACACTGGCCACGTCACATGACCTACCCTTGGTCTATTTAAGATGGCAACTTCTGGATCCTCGTTGCCTGTTATTAGTTGTTCTGGTGCAGTGCTTGGCGTTTTTGATCTTGAGATATACCCATTTCTACGACCACTTGCTTTTGACCTTTGACCTCGACTTTGCCTCCTCCTCTGGTTTTGACGTTCCCTCCAGGTTTGACTCGGCCTATCAACTATTCTGTTATTGTGTTTGTCTGTTCTGTGTTTGTATGTCTTGTTCTCTCCTTTCCCTGCCTTTTACGTATACAGTATAGGAACTGTCGTCCAGTTACGGTTTGGCTACCTAGGGCCTATACTGTAAGTAGGCAGGGACAGAGGTGGGGTTCAGGCAGGGCTCACTATTCCTTGTGTTCCTGTCGTGACAATGATCCAATATCACACATATGTGAGTGGCAGAAGTATGTGAACCTTTAGGATTAGCAGATAATTTGAAGGTGAAATTAGCCAGGTGTTGTCAATGGGATGACAATCAGGTATGAGTCGTTACCTGCTTCATTTAAAGAACAGGGATCTATCAAAGTCTGACCTTCACATCACATGTTTGTGGAAGTGTATCATGGCATGAACAAAGGAGATTACTGAGGACCTCAGAAGAAGAGTTGTTGATGCTCATCAGGCTGGAAAAGGTTACAAAACCATCTCCAAATAGCTTGGAGTTCATCAACACACAGTCCGACAAATTGTGCACAAATGAAGAACATTCAAGACCTTTATTACCCTCCCCAGGAGTGGTTGACCAACAAGAGAGAGCAAGTTGTGTAAAATGCAAGATCAAAAAGGAACCCAAGGTAACCTCTAAGAAACTAAAGGACTTTCTCACATTAGTCAAATTAGTGTTCATGCGTCCGTAATCAGGAAGACATAGTAACATAGTAACATAGTTTGTAAGGCCGAAAAAAGACATCTGTCCATCCAGTTCGGCCTGTTTTCCTACAAGTTGATCCAGGGGAAGGCAAAAAAAAACCCCTGTGAGGTAGAAGCCAATTTTCCTCACTTTAGGGGGAAAAATTCCTTCCCGACTCCAGTCAGGCAATCAGAATAACTCCCTGGATCAACGACCCATCTCTAATAACTATAACCTGTAATATTATTACCCTCCAGAAATACATCCAGGCCCTTCTTGAACTCTCTTAGTGAACTTACCATCACCACCTCCTCAGGCAGAGAGTTCCATAGTCTCACTGCTCTTACCGTAAAGAATCCTCTTCTATGTTTATGTACAAACCTTCTTTCCTCCAGACGCAGAGGATGTCCCCTCGTCACAGTCACAGTCCTGGGGATAAATAGATGATGGGAGAGATCTCTGTACTGACCTCTGATATATTTATACATAGTTATTAGATCTCCCCTCAGTCGTCTTTTTTCTAAAGTGAATAACCCTAATTTTGATAATCTTTCTGGGTACTATAGTCCACCCATTCCAGTTATTACTTTAGTTGCCCTCCTCTGAACCCTCTCCAGCTCTGCTATGTCTGCCTTGTTCACAGGAGCCCAGAACTGTACACAGTACTCCATATGTGGTCTGACTAGTGATTTGTAAAGTGGCAGGACTATGTTCTCATCACGGGCATCTATGCCCCTTTTGATGCAACCCATTATCTTATTGGCCTTGGCAGCAGCTGTCTGACACTGGTTTCTGCAGCTTAGTTTGCTGTTCACTAAAATTCCTAGGTCCTTTTCCATGTCAGAGTTACCCAATGCTTTACCATTTAGTATGTACTGGTGACTTGCATTATTCCTTCCCATATGCATAACCTTACATTTGTCAGTGTTAAACCTCATCTGCCACTTTTCTGCCCAAGCCTCCAGTCTATCCAGATCCTGCTGTAGCAGTGCACTGTCCTCCTCTGTGTTAATTACTTTACACAGTTTAGTGTCATCTGCAAAAATTGATATTTTACTGTGCAAGCTTTCTACAAGATCATTAATAAATATATTGAAGAGAATAGGACCCAATACAGACCCCTGTGGTACCCCACTAGTGACAGTGACCCAATCTGAGTATGTACCGTTAATAACCACCCTCTGTTTTCTATCACTAAGCCAGTTACTTACCCACATACAGACATTTTCTCCCAGGCCAAGCATTCTCATTTTGTATACTAACCTTTTATGTGGTACAGTGTCAAACGCTTTGGAGAAGTCCAAATATACGACATCCATTGAGTCGCCGCGGTCAAGTCTAGAACTTACCTCCTCATAGAAACTGATTAAATTGGTTTGACATGACCGATCCCTCATGAAGCCATGCTGATATGGAGTTATTTGCTTATTTTCATTGAGGTACTCCAAGATAGCATCTCTCAGAAAACCTTCAAACAGTTTACCCACAACAGAAGTTAAACTTACCGGCCTATAGTTTCCAGGCTCTGTTTTTGGACCCTAAGACACTGAACAAAATAGTGTGCATGGCAGTATTGCAAAGAGAAAGTCGCTGCTCTCCAAACATAATATTGCTGCCCATCTGTAGTTTACTAAAGATCACCTGGACAAGCCAGAATGCTACTGGAACAATGTTTTGTGGACAGATTATGTGTTACGAGAAGCATCATGTTTGGAGAATAGAAAGCACTGCATTCCAGCGTAAAAACAATGTATCCCATCTGAAACACCATAGTGGTATTATCATGGTTTGGGACTGTTTTGCTGCATCTGGGCCAGGACGGCTTTCAGGACATCTGTCCGTGAGCTGAATCTCAAGAGAATATGGTTCATGAAGTAAGACCACGACCCTTAGCACACAAGTCGTTCTACCAAGAATGGTTAAAGAATAATAGTGAAGTGAAAATTTTGGAATGGCCGAGTCACAGTCCTGACCTTTATCCAACAGAAAAGTTGTGGAAGGAACTGAAGCGAGCAGTTCATGGGAGAAAACCCACCATCATAACAGAGTTGAAGCTGTTTTGTGCGGAGGAATGGGCTAAAATTCCTCCAAGCTGATATGCAGGACTTATCAACAATTATCAGAAATGTTTATTTGCAGCTATTGATGCACAAGGGGGTCACGCCAAATACTGAAAGAAAAGGTTCACATACTTGTGCCACTTATAGACAAGTGATATTGGGTCACTTTTGTCATGGCAGCACTCTGCACCCATTGCTGGACAGTAGACAGTCCCTGCCTGCCCTCTTCTGGCAGGGTCAGTTGCCGGAGTTCCCGGTACCCTGCTGGAGGCCGCAGCCTGCCCCGGCTACTAGGCCTCTTTCACTGTCCCGTATAGCACACATACCTTGCAGCTATTAAAGGGCCAGCACACTTGTACTGCATTTTTAGCAGACTATGTCTGGACATCTGTGGGTACATAAGGAACCTTTCCCCAGGGAAAGGTGCTTGAGCAATAGGTTTCCTAATTCGTTAGTTACCAGTGAACGTGTGCCAGGCCCATTATGACCATCTGCCTGTGTTACTGAATCTGACTCTCTACTGCCTGTCTTGACCTTAGCCTGTCTCTTGTATTGAACCATTGCCACCTGCTCTGACCTCAGAATAGTCTCTGCCTGCCCTGACCTTGGCCTGTTACCTGACAATGAATATTGACTGATCTCTCGGTGCTTTGCACCATTATATCTGACCCCGTGTGTCAGCTGCCAACTACACTGGGACTATCCCAAGAGGTAGCGTCCTGGTGGCTCCTCTGCAGCAAAGACCAGATCCCTGTATAAGGATTAAAGGGTGAAAATCAGGGAATCACCAGGATAACACCCTTAAGGATAGCCTAAAAAGCCAAAGTTAGTTGGCGCATTGGTTCCACACTCGCTGCCCATTACAGTTTTCCTCAATAAACTGTTAAAGGAGCTATTAATTAATAATATTTTGTTGAATATTATTAATTAATATGCATAAATAGGCGTAACCGGCTGACGCTAGCTCCGCCTATTTCTTTCCCACACTATTCTATTCCCTTCACACTTAAGCTATAGCGGCGACTATAAAGACCATGTACTCCGTATCTTTAAATAATAAAATACTTTATTATACAAAACAAGGTCTACTGTTTACTTATTTACACTATATCCATATATATCTATATAAATGGCTTATAAATATATATGTATACAGTTGCACCACAAAATACTAAAACTACCTACACTGCACACTTCCCACAATTAATTCCACCCACAATACTAGCTAGGTAATACACACACTCACAATATTACACAATATAGCAGCCCACCCTCACCTACACTTATACTGTCCCTAGGAACAAAGGGTTAAATTCAGCAATCAGGGGATAACGAGGGGTATTGGGTTAATGGTGGGGAAGCTGGAGCTTCAGGGGTCTGGCAGGGCTGTAAGGTCCACAGGGCAGGGGTGACAAGGGGTGCAGGGGTTAACAGGGCTCCAGGGGGGTATGGGCAGGCAGCTGGCGTTACAGGGCAGCACCAGGGGTTAATGGTAGGGCAGGAGAAAGAAGGGGTTAATCATTGGTGGTTCAGGGGAACCAGGGTACTCAGCCAATCCTTTATGGGGGTTCCAGCTCGTCTCCAGGGGGGGGGTCGCTCGTCTCCAGGGGTTGCTCGTTGTCCAGGGGATGATTCTTGTAAGTGGGGAGGCACGGCTCAACTGATGAGCACAAGGCGATCGGGGTTTTTAAACCCGATCGCCCGCGCTCCCGTGTTCCCGCGCTGCCGGTGTGCGCGCTTTCGCGCACACGCCGGCAGCTGTGCACTCCTGGGGCCGGCGCGCTGATATGACGTCGGCGCGCCGGGCCCGAGCGCCCAGGAATTTCACAGGCGGAGGATCTCTTTGATCCTCCTGCCTGTGAATCTCCCATATCTCTGGCGCTGTAATTACAGCGCCGGAGGAGGGAGGAGACCAGAGACAGGGAAACTGTTTGTTTCCCTGTCATGTTAATCACCCCCAACAGCGTTGAGGGCGGTTAACAAAAGGGACAGAGGATCTTATCGATCCTCTGTCCTTTTGAAGTGCCTGAGACTGGACTAATAGTCCAGTCATCAGGTCACCATCTGCAAGCGCATTAGTATGCGCTTGCAGGTTACCGAGGGGGCACCTGGACATGGGGGACATTATTTTATATACATATAGATGTATATATATAAATCTGGGGCATATATACATACATCTATATGTATCAGGCACATTGGGGCTGAAGAGGCATGAATGGGGGCATATATTTGAAATGGGGCAATATGTATGAGCCCTACTGAGGGACCACATTACTGTGGGGCCATGCAAGGCCCACAGATATACACATATTGTATGTATATATGCATATGCATGCCCAATTAAAGGGGCATGCATGCATATACATATATACATCCTGGCCCAACACGTCCTTCTACATAAACATATAACCAAGCAGGCTCGGACTGGCCCACAGGGGTACAGGTGAATCCCCCGGTGGGCCCCTACTCTCCCACCCCCTGCACAAGTGGCACATAACATAGTAGTCTTACTGTACTACATACATATATTTAATGTACAGCACCTCAACCAGTCTATGCTTATATAAAAAAAACTTGTTAGATTATTTACTGTATTTGAATGTATCCGTACCATGGGCCCCCAAAATAAATTTTACTGGTGGGCCCTAGGTACCCCAGTATGACACTGTAACCAAGTCTAATATTTTTGACTCATTTGTTTGACTTGGATATCTTTACCTATTTTAAGGACTTTTAGCGTCTTTCAAATCAAATTTATGCAGAAATATAGAAAAGTATGAAGGCTTCACAAGCTTCCAAGCACCGCTGTAGGTCCAAATCTAGAGGAAGATTGTACTTCTAACGCTATTTTTTTATAATAAGCCTGTAAAATGCACCAACAATTACAATATTCAAACAGTCCATGACCAAACCAAAGCAAAATCAATCTTTTGGTCTTCCAATAAATTCTCTTTCAAAATCGTATTAATTATTCAGCTGAATTAACATTCAATTTGATCAAAGCTGCTTTACCGAAGCAAAAATAATTGTCAATCCCATTACTTCCATGAACAGCAATGGGTTGCTGAGTATATGATTGAATTCAGCCCTTACAGGATCATTTATTTAGCTCTGGTAGCTTCTCATTCTCAGAATAAGGCTTCAGTGAGACATCAGCATGCAATTACCACACATGCGAGCTGTATAAGTCTTGTACTGGAACTGAGCACACATTATATGCACACAATCACCCACAATGACCCGATCCTTCAATACAATAGGGCCTACTCAAGGACTTGGGTTATACATTTAGGAAAATCTGCTGCTCCACGTCATTGGAAGCATCTAGTCTCATCGGAGCTGCAAAATGTAGACATTCAAAGGATTATTTATTTACTGTTTGGCGGAGAATGAAATATCGTCCTATAGTATAAGGATGATTGACATGTTGTATTAGTATTACTATGTCACCTGCTTGGAGGAGACAACCACTTTGTGGTGGCAATCAATGTGACTTTGGGAATGGACAGTAAATGTTAGTCCTCTGCTTCTAACACATGGTCGGTCAGATAAGTGATTGATCCATAGGATGACAGAGAGGATCATAAGAAGTGGAGAAGATTGAGAAGCAATTTCGTATGGGAATGTTATTAAAGGGTTTTAGGATTCATTGCTTTGATCTAATTTTATGGCAGCTTAATGTGAAGTTTCATAAGATCAATCTGCAAGAAATTCCCAAGAGCTATTTACATCATAGTCACAAGCGTAGGAGAAGCTCTTGAGGCCACGGTGGGATTCTCTCAAAAGGCCTTCATGTGGCAAAGGTGCAGCGGGGCCTGGATATGAACACAACTGCTGCACCCCCTATAGTGGCCTGCACAGAAGAGAGGTGGCCCCAAACTAATATCAAAATGGGTCCCGATTATGGTGCTGGGATTTAAGACACAAGACATAAGGGACTGGTGTTCGCTTCCCTCACATTTATTGTATAAACCAATTTTTCACCCCCAGGTTTAGTAAAAAGGCCCTTTCTCAAGAAAAGGGTGTCCTGCATGGGGTATCCTCAGGGGCGGACTGGGAACTTAAAGCGTCCCTGGAAAAAATACTAAAAGTGGACCCATTGTGTACTAGGGTCCAAATTGATGGAAGGCAGAGCCAGCAATACCATATTGTGGGAAATTATACCACCCCAACAGAGCCAAATACCACAGTCCACCACAAAATACATCCCCAAAAACTTACCCCGATGGCTGTGAGAAGGACCCAGGCGGCCCCCTGGGCATCGGCCCACCAGGAAATTTCCCTGTAAGGTCTATGGCCAATCCGCCCCTAGGTATCCTCACCCAGAAGCAAACAAAATAGAACCAACAGGGGCCTCATAGCAACTGCATTCTCTGCCTATATGTCTGATCCCATCTCCAATTAAGATGTTCCAGTTGAAAAAAATCACATTGAGGTCACTCCACACCCTCACCTGCCATGGACCTAGGGAACTGGAAGTCAATGATCAGTCAATGTTTACACCTTTCTCTCATCTACTAGCATCAACATGAATTCAGCTGATGGTTTCCAGTTGGATACTCAACAGAACCAGTTGGATACTCCCTGCAGTTGGGCCCCACAGACCTTTACAGTCCACTATCATTTACTGTGCCACAGTTTCTCCGATTCCTGGTCTTCTATTTTTCTGTAAAATGGCCACCAGCTTCTCAGACTACTCTGTGTACACGGTGCTTTGGTAATCTGAGACATTCCCCCTGCTCTCAGCTGGATTATCCAGGAGTAGGGGGGAGTGTCTTAGACTACCAATGCACAGTATTCATTGAGAAGCCTGAGAAGCTGGTGGCCATTTTGCAGAAACAAAAAGAAGACTCGAGTATCGGAAGAACTAGATCAGAAAGATTACAAAGGGGGGGGTCGCCAATTTTTCTTTTTTAACTAGGTATTTTTCATTTATCGTGGACCAGAGGGACGCTTTAAGTACTGGTAGAAAATAAGTGTGATGCAGTAAGCAGAAATATTGCTTCAATAACTTTTCATGGTGGAACATTTGCAAGCCACTAGCCCCCTGGTACCTGACAGCCACTTTCCTTCTTATTGTATACCTCAGAGCTTTCTTATGTAGAAATCTGGGCAGTAGTCCAAGACATACTCCTAGGACTAAAGGTGTCACAGAGCTTGAACTTCAAATTTCAGTCGACTTTCCTTGCAGCATTATCCAAGATGCCGCTTGGGTCTTTCACAAATGGTATTTGGACCTAGCCGGGAGACCTCCAGTGGGGGAGGGGAGAGGATATACTGCAATATTACTTTTGACAAGATGTCTTATTTGGTTTGCTGCATGGGCGTAACTATAGTACTACTTCCTATGGGGCCCAGAGGTTGAGGGGGCCCAATCAGATGTACCTTTTTGTGGGGAATAACAATATGACAGATTTTTGCTATATATGGTGCTATTATAGACGATACTTTTATTTTTCGCTACTTTTTTAATCTTCTTATACTAGGTAGTTGGGGCCCCATCTTATTTTGCTATGGGGCCCTATGAATTATAGTTACTCCCCTGGAAAATCCCTTAAGGGTCCATTCACACATCCGTATGAATGGTTCTGCATCTGTTCCGCGGAACTGGTGCGGACCCATTCATTTTCAATGGGGCCTCAAAAGATGTGTGCTGTCCGCATCGGCGCTTCCGTTCCACGGCCCCGCAAAATAATAGAACATGTCCTATTCTAGTCCACAGCCACTGAAAAGATAAGGCATTTCTATAGTGTCCGCAATTTGCAGATCCGCAAAACACATGTGGACGTGTTAATGGACACTAAAGCGGATTTACTTAAACAAACACATAAATAATTAAATAATAGAATCAACAAATAAACAAACTAATGTATGAATAAATAAATAAATAAACAAACAAATGTGACAGTAAGCAGATGTAGCAGTGTTGAAACAGTATTGTGCATGGATATAACAAGCTAGGCTCTGCTACACCTGCACCACTGCACCAAGAATTTTCTGAATATCTTATCTTTGCATATTGGCATGAATTACATTTGAATGGAGGACGCCTGCTCAGAAGAGAGGATGTTTAACGCAAGATTCCCCATGGAACGGCGCTGCTAATGGCCAGATGATTATGGACAGCAGTGGCTATAGGTGCTGAGCTATTTCTACATTACGCTATGTCTGGCAGGATGAGACCGGAGTTTTGCACACTACGACCAGTGCTCCATCCAAATTGTAGCATATTCAATCATCTCCATGCTAATTGTACTTGTAAACAAGGGAAATCAATGAATCCATATTTTACCCGGTTGGCAGGCAAGCACTGGAGACTTCTGACAGAAGCATCTCTTTAGGGTTACTGATTACGGTCGTGTTTCGATTAGAATCGATCTTTTATACAGGCGCCATCATCATCATCATCCATTATAAAACATGAAATCAGGGCTACCTTCTGTATCCAAATACATAGATCATAAGGAGATGTAATAACTGCCATCATCTTATCAGAGACCAATATGGTTTGTGATGTAGGCAACCTTGGGCTATTTGTAAGCTGTGGAACTACAAGTGCCAGCATGTCTTATACTGTCAAGTTGGGGCTTGTAGTTCCACAACTGGAAATGACAACAAAGCTCCATCATCTCCCGATGTAATCCAGAATCTGCTAATAACTGATGATCTATCAGACCAGGAGATGAGCCTGAGGGAATTGGTGCGATCCCGAGGTCAAGAAAGAACAGATTGGTTTTCCAAAAATATTACAAAAACACATAGGTGCCGTGCAGACAATGCTAGCATTAAATGCCTTGCCACAAATTGATCATCAGCAGCTATATCACTATCGCCTATGTATCTCATATCATTATATGTCAACATGGAACCATCTACTGCAAAAGACCCGAAGCTCTTGAAATGAGCAGAGGACATCCAGTGGGGTAGGTAATGAGGCTGCGAGGGTTAATTATCTCCTGTCTTAGCATTTTAGAACTTAATTAGAATATTCTACTGAAGCGATTTGCAATAATACAACAATACAGATTTTCCTTACCTGATTTGCATTATTGGATGATCACATTTTGGTTACCACTGGATTTCTGGTGTTTCCCCAGGAGGAGAGAAGTTAGGGACAGCAGTGTCAACTCATGGCCTCAGGAGGAGATCCAGTTGTCTCATCATTAGAACCTCTTTGGATGCCAGTGTCGTTGGGTTCACACTTTATCTTATCCTGCAGAATTGCACCAAAACCCCTTTATAGGTTGTAAGGTCATTTGGGACAAAGGTAGAAGGAACTCCTCTGGACCTTTGAAGACTCATCCTGAGGTCACTTACAGTCTCT
>ONZH01030076.1:0-76202 GCA_900303285.1 Rhinella marina | reverse complement strand
AGTGCAGGAGCAGGCGAAGCACATAAAAATTTATCGAGGCCCTGTATGGCTGTGACTACAGAGTGACCGAGTTACAGTGCAGGAGCAGGCGAAGCACATAAAAAATTTAGCGTGCCCTGTATGGCTGTGACTACAGAGTGACCGAGTTACAGTGCAGGAGCAGGCGAAGCACATAAAAATTTATCGAGGCCCTGTATGGCTGTGACTACAGAGTGACCGAGTTACAGTGCAGGAGCAGGCGAAGCACATAAAAATTTATCGTGTGGCCCTGTATGGCTGTGACTACAGAGTGACCGAGTTACAGTGCAGGAGCAGGCGAAGCACATAAAAATTTATCGTGGCCCTGTATGGCTGTGACTACAGAGTGACCGAGTTACAGTGCAGGAGCAGGCGAAGCACATAAAAATTTATCGTGGACCCTGTATGGCTGTGACTACAGAGTGACCGAGTTACAGTGCAGGAGCAGGCGAAGCACATAAAAATTTATCGTGGCCCTGTATGGCTGTGACTACAGAGTGACCGAGTTACAGTGCAGGAGCAGGCGAAGCACATAAAAATTTATCGTGGCCCTGTATGGCTGTGACTACAGAGTGACCGAGTTACAGTGCAGGAGCAGGCGAAGCACATAAAAATTTATCGTGGCCCTGTATGGCTGTGACTACAGAGTGACCGAGTTACAGTGCAGGAGCAGGCGAAGCACATAAAAATTTATCGTGGCCCTGTATGGCTGTGACTACAGAGTGACCGAGTTACAGTGCAGGAGCAGGCGAAGCACATAAAAAATTTATCGTGGCCCTGTATGGCTGTGACTACAGAGTGACCGAGTTACAGTGCAGGAGCAGGCGAAGCACATAAAAATTTATCGAGGCCCTGTATGGCTGTGACTACAGAGTGACCGAGTTACAGTGCAGGAGCAGGCGAAGCACATAAAAATGTATCGTAGCCTGTATGGCTGTGACTAACAGAGTGACCGAGTTACAGTGCAGGAGCAGCGAAAGCACATAAAAATTTATCGTGGCCCTGTATGGCTGTGACTACAGAGTGACCGAGTTACAGTGCCAGGAGCAGGCGAAGCACATAAAAATTTATCGGAGACCCTGCATGGCTGTGACTACAGAGTGACCGAGTTACAGTCTAGGAGGCAGGCGAAGCACAGAAAAATTTATCGTGGACCCTGTATGGCTTGTGACTAACAGAGTGACCGAGTTACAGTGCAGGAGCAGGCGAAGCACATAAATATTTATCGTAAGGCCCTGTATCGGCTGTGACTACAGAGTGAACGAGTTACAGTGCAGGAGCAGGCGAAGCACATAAAAATTTATCGTAGGCCCTGTATGGCTGTGACTACAGAGTGAACGAGTTACAGTGCAGGAGCAGGCGAAGCACATAAAAATTTATCGTGGCCCTGTATGGCTGTGACTACAGAGTGACCGAGTTACAGTGCAGGAGCAGGCGAAGCACATAAAAATTTATCGTGGCCCTGTATGGCTGTGACTACAGAGTGACCGAGTTACAGTCCAGGAGCAGGCGAAGCACATAAAAATTTATCGTGGCCCTGTATGGCTGTGACTACAGAGTGACCGAGTTACAGTGCAGGAGCAGGCGAAGCACATAAAAATTTATCGTGGCCCTGTATGGCTGTGACTACAGAGTGACCGAGTTACAGTGCAGGAGCAGGCGAAGCACATAAAAATTTATCGTGGCCCTGTATGGCTGTGACTACAGAGTGACCGAGTTACAGTCCAGGAGCAGGCGAAGCACATAAAAATTTATAGAGACCCTGTATGGCTGTGACTACAGAGTGACCGAGTTACAGTCCAGGAGCAGGCGAAGCACATAAAAATTTATCGAGGACCTGTATGGCTGTGACTACAGAGTGACCGAGTTACAGTCAGGAGCAGACGAAGCACATAAAATTTATCGAGGCCTTTTATGGCTGTGACTACAGAGTGACCGAGTTACAGTCCAGGAGCAGGCGAAGCACATAAAAATTTATAGAGACCCGGTATGGCTGTGACTACAGAGTGACCGAGTTACAGTCCAGGAGCAGGCGAAGCACATAAAAATTTATCGAGGCCCTGTATGGCTGTAACAACAGAGTGACCGAGTTACAGAGCAGGAGCAGGCGAAGCACATAAAAATTTAGCGTGACCCTGTATGGCTGTGACAACAGAGTGACCGAGTTACGGTGCAGGAGCAGGCGAAGCACATAAAAATTTATCGTAGCCCTGTATGGCTGTGTTTGAAGAGTGACCCAGTTACAGTGCAGGAACAGGCAAAGCACATAAAAATTTATCAAGGCCCTGTATGGCTGTAACAACAGAGTGACCGAGTTACAGAGCAGGAGCAGGCGAAGCACATAAAAATTTAGCATGACCCTGTATGGCTGTGACAACAGAGTGACCGAGTTACAGTGCAGGAGCAGGCGAAGCACATAAAAATTTATCGTGGCCCTGTATGGCTGTGACTACACAGTGACCGAGTTACAGTGCAGGAGCAGGCGAAGCACATAAAGATTTATCATGGCCCTGTATGGCTTTGACAACAGAGTGACCCAGTTACAGTCCAGGAGCAGGCGAAGCACATAAAAATTTATCGAGGCCCTGTATGGCTGTGAAAACAGAGTGAACGAGTTACAGTGCAGGAGCAGGCGAAGCACATAAAAATTTATCGATGCCCTGTATGGCTGTGACTACAGAGTGAACGAGTTACAGTGCAGGAGTAGGCGAAGCACATAAAAATTTAGCGTGACCCTGTATGGCTGTGACTACAGAGTGACCGAGTTACAGTGCAGGAGAAGGCGAAGCACATAAAAATTTATCGAGGCCCTGTATGGCTGTGACTACAGAGTGACCGAGTTACAGTGCAGGAGCAGGCGAAGCACATAAAAATTTATCGTAGCCCTGTATGGCTGTGACTACAGAGTGACCGAGTTACAGTCCAGGAGCAGGCGAAGCACATAAAAATTTATTGTGGCCCTGTATGGCTGTGACTACAGAGTGACCGAGTTACAGTGCAGGAGCAGGCGAAGCACATAAAAATGTATCGTGGCCCTGTATGGCTGTGACTACAGAGTGACCGAGTTACAGTGCAGGAGCAGGCGAAGCACATAAAAATTTATCGTGGCCCTGTATGCCTGTGACTACAGAGTGACCGAGTTACAGTCCAGGAGCAGGCGAAGCACATAAAAAATTTATCGAGACCCTGCATGGCTGTGACTACAGAGTTACCGAGTTACAGTCTAGGAGCAGGCGAAGCACATAAAAATTTATCGTGGCCCTGTATGGCTGTGACAACAGAGTGACTGAGTTACAGTGCAGGAGCAGGCGAAGCACATAAAAATTTATTGTGGCCCTGTATGGCTGTGACTACAGAGTTTACGAGTTACAGTCCAGGAGCAGGCCGAAGCACATAAAAATTATCGAGACCCCTGTATGGCTGTGACTACAGAGTGACCGAGTTACAGTGCAGGAGCAGGCGAAGCACATAAAAATGTATCGTGGCCCTGTATGGCTGTGACTACAGAGTGACCGAGTTACAGTGCAGGAGCAGGCGAAGCACATAAAAATTTATCGTGGCCCTGTATGCCTGTGACTACAGAGTGACCGTGTTACAGTCCAGGAGCAGGCGAAACACATAAAAAATTTATCGAGACCCTGCATGGCTGTGACTACAGAGTGACCGAGTTACAGTCTAGGAGCAGGCGAAGCACAGAAAAATTTATCGTGGCCCTGTATGGCTGTGACAACAGAGTGACTGAGTTACAGTGCAGGAGCAGGCGAAGCACATAAATATTTATCAAGGCCCTTTAGCTGTGACTACAGAGTGAACGAGTTACAGTGCAGGAGCAGGCGAAGCACATAAAAATTTATCAAGGCCCTGTATGGCTGTGACTACAGAGTGAACGAGTTAAAGTGCAGGAGCAGGCGAAGCACATAAAAATTTATCGTGGCCCTGCATGGCTGTGACTACAGAGGACCGAGTTACAGTCCAGGAGCAGGCGAAGCACATAAAAATTTATCGAGACCCTGTATGGCTGTGACTACAGAGTGACCGAGTTACAGTGCAGGAGCAGGCGAAGCACATAAAAATTTATCGTGGCCCTGTATGGCTGTGACTACAGAGTGACCGAGTTACAGTGCAGGAGCAGGCGAAGCACATAAAAATTTATCGTGGCCCTGTATGGCTGTGACTACAGAGTGACCGAGTTAAAGTCCAGGAGCAGGCGAAGCACATAAAAATTTATAGAGACCCTGTATGGCTGTGACTACAGAGTGACCGAGTTACAGTCCAGGAGCAGGCGAAGCACATAAAAATTTATAGAGACCCGGTATGGCTGTGACTACAGAGTGACCGAGTTACAGTCCAGGAGCAGGCGAAGCACATAAAAATTTATCGAGGCCTTTTATGGCTGTGACTACAGAGTGACCGAGTTACAGTCCAGGAGCAGGCGAAGCACATAAAAATTTATAGAGACCCGGTATGGCTGTGACTACAGAGTGACCGAGTTACAGTCCAGGAGCAGGCGAAGCACATAAAAATTTATCGAGGCCTTTTATGGCTGTGACTACAGAGTGACCAAGTTACAGTCCAGGAGCAGGCGAAGCACATAAAAATTTATCGAGACCCTGTATGTCTGTGACTACAGAGTGACCGAGTTACAGTCCAGGAGCAGGCGAAGCGCATAAAAATTTATCGTGGCCCTGTATGGCTGTGTCTGCAGAGTGACCGAGTTACAGTGCAGGAGCAGGCGAAGCACATAAAAATTTATCGTGGCCCTGTATGGCTGTGACAACAGAGTGACTGAGTTACAGTGCAGGAGCAGGCGAGGCACATAAAAATTTATCGAGGCCCTGTATGGCTGTGACTACAGAGTGAACGAGTTACAGTGCAGGAGCAGGCGAAGCACATAAAAATTTATCGAGGCCCTGTATGGCTGTGACTACAGAGTGACCGAGTTACAGTGCAGGAGCAGGCAAAGCACATAAAAATTTATCGTGGCCCTGTATGGCGGCGGTGACAACAGAGTGATCGAGTTAGACTGAGGTAGCAGGTGAACCACCCAAAAATTTAGCCTGACACAGCAGGGCGGTGACACCACTAATGCCTTTGTCCGACTCAGATTGCAGTCAAATGGCTGTAGGTGAGCCTCCCAAAAAATTTTTTTTGGAGTGTCTGAAGTCAACCCTCCGAAAAAAAAAAAAAATTTTGTGTTTGTTGTTGACGATACTGAAAAATTGTTTTAGAGTGTCTGTAGCTGAACGCTGCGCTGGAACACATTGGTGGAGGTTGTGGAGGATCGTGGAGGTGAAGGGGTGGTTGTAGGGTGGGAGGCTCTCATGCCGGGGTCCTGGGCGGGGGGTTGACTCGCCGAGCCAGCATGTGGCACAGGGAAAGGGGCAGTGATGTGACCCGTAGGAGGTGATGCCTGCGCATGCTGGTAGTGGTTAGGCTGGTAGTGGTGGCTCCCCTGCTGATCCTGGTGTGGCACAGGTTGCACACCACAGTCCGTCGGTCATCCTCACTTTCTTTAAAAAACCTCCAGATTTGCGAACATCTAGGCCTCGGCACGGGAGCTTGACTCCGTGAAACAGTTACTGATCTACCTGCTCTTGCCCTGTTTCTCCCTCTGGCCACTCCACTGCCTCTTCCAACCTGTTCTGGTGCTGCACTTGCCTCCCCCTCAGAAGCACTGTCTTGAGTTGGATTACCAACTCAGCTCGGGTCAGTCACCTCATCATCCACCAGCTCTTCCTCCGATTTCTCACTCTGCTCCCCACTCGGACTTACTGCCCTGACAACAACGTCACTGTCTGACAACCGTGTCTCATCATCATCATCATTATCATCCAACACCTCTTCACGCACTACTCGCACTAAGTCCACACTCTCATCACCCACAGACTGTGAAAGTTCTAAATTTTGGGCATGGGGACAAAGCAACTGCTCAGGTTGCTGTTGAGCAGTGGTTTGTGTCTCTGGGTAGGGTCCTGAAAAGAGTTCCTGTGAGTATGCCTGATCTGAATCCATACTTTCCGTGGAGGGGGGGGGCAGGCTGGGGGGAAGGAGGTTGAGCTGGAGGAGACAGAGGTCTACTCCCTTGGCTAGCGTGGGTGGACTGCGTGGAAGACTGGGTGGTGGAAAAATTACTGGACGCATTGTCCGCTATCCATGTCATCACCTGTTCGCACTGTTGTGGTTTCAATAGTGGTGTACCACGTGAACCAGTAAGTTGCGAGATGAAGCTAGGGAGCGAAACTCTGCGGCGTTCCACTGCTCCCTCATCATCATTTACTATGTCAACCTGCCCAGGACCACGGCCTCTGCCCCCTACACTACTTGAACGCCCACGCCCTCGAACCTTAGCCTTTGGGTTCAACATTTTGTATGTTCACTGCACTGTATGATATATAACTGAGAGAAAAAACTTAGTATTTAGACGGCGACTATTGTACCGCAAACCACTCAATTTTTCACTGCAATGTATGATATATAACTGAGAGGAAAAACTTATATTTTCTACACTCCGGCTAGTGTGCAGCACACGACACAATTTCGCACTGCACTGTAGTATATATTACTGAGAGGAAAAAATTATATTTTCTATTTTCTACACTCCGGCTAGTGTGCAGCATACGACAGAATTTTTCACTGCACTGTCTAAGATATAACTGAGAGGGAAAAAATTCTATTTTCTATTTTCTACACTCCGGCTAGTGTGCAGCACACGACACAATTTAACACTGCACTGTAGTATATATGACTGAGAGGAAAAATTATATTTTCTACACTCCGGCTAGTGTGCAGCACACGACACAATTTCACACTGCACTGTATTATATATGACTGAGAGGAAAAAAGTAGTCATTAGACGGCGGCTATTGCACCGCAAACCACTCAATTTTTCACTGCACTGTAGGATATATAAAAAAAACGCATTCCCTAGACTGACGCTACTGTACAGCACACTACATAATTGTTCACTGGACTGTAGTGTATAGAAATGACAGAAAAACGTATTCCCTAGACTGACGCTACTGTACAGTACACTACCTAATTGTTCACTGGACTGTAGTGTATTGAAATGACAGAAAAACGTATTCCCTAGACTGCACTACAGATCTCAGCAAGCCAAGGTACAGCAGCAGCAAAAATGAGTACTTTGGGCAATTTATTTTGGGTCTGTTTGGACCATGTGCTGTCCCTTCTGCCACCAGTCACTGTGTACAGTGTGCAGCCAAGATGGCGGTAGCTGCACTACAAGTCCCAGCCAGCAGCCTGGAGGAGACCAAAAAAAAAGGTGCTTGTAGCCCTTAGAAGGGCTGTTGGGTTCTTTGTGGGTGATTCCTGCCTAACCAACATCTAAATTCAGGCCCTAACACTCTCCCTGACAGACAGCAGCTCTATCCCTAATCTCATGCAGGCGGCTTCTGACGCGAGCAGCGCGGGACCAGATTCTTATATTCCCAGGTCATCTGATCTGGCCAGCCAATCCCTGCTATCGACTTGTAGGGGCCCCACGTGATGCTAGGAGGTACCAAAGACTCTCCTGCATGTTGATTGGCTGAAAAAAGGTGGCTAACATGCAGGAAGAGGAAGTTGCCATTTCCTCGAGGATCGCGATATGCTCGTCCGAGTAGTGAGCATATGCGAATACCCTAATGCTCGAACGAGCATCAAGCTCGGACGAGCATGTTCGCTCATCTCTATTTTTTTACATATTCTATTTTTTTTGTATAGTTTTTGATGCTTCCTTGCTACTCTCGAGTTTTAGTGATTTAAATGCTTTCTTTTTTTTTTACATGTATTGCTTCACGTCCCAGGTAGTGAAGCCAATGGCCTCTCTTAGATGGTCAAATGTAGCTTTTTTTGAAGTGTAGTATTTTTGTACCTCCCTGTACCTTTTTTGCATGACAATTGGAAGATTATTATTTTATGGTCACTATTTCCCAGGTGTCCCCCAACCTGCACATTTGTTGCTCTGTTAGGTCTATTAGTTAGTACTCCTGAATCAGTTGGGTAAGGTAATTGTCTTTGATTATTGCCAAGAACCTTTTTCCTTTATGGGATCTACTACTTTCAGTTTCCCGTTCTCTATCTGGGAAGTTGAAGTCCCACATAATAATGACCTCATCATGGTTTGCCACATCATTGATTGCCCTTAGTAGTAGACTTTCTGTGGACTCTGGTATACTGGTATATTAGATAGTTTATAACAAACTCCTATCAGTAGGAGTAATTACCCGCCCCCAGTCCCTAGTTTAAACACTCCTCCAACCTTCTAGCCATCTCCTCACCCAACACAGCTGCACCTTCCCAGTTGAGGTGCTTCTCATCCCTACAATAGAGCCCATAGTTGACAGAGAGGACAGCTCAGTTCTCCAGGAACATAAACCTCTCTTTCCTACACCAGTTCCTGAGCCACGGTATGTATAGTTTTTTATGTCTAAATAATGTAAAAATAAATGTAAACTTTGAAAAAAAAAATGTATAGGTTTTTTATGTCTAAATAGTGTAAAAATAAATGTAAACTTTGAAAAAAATTGTTTTACATCACTATATTCTGACCCCATACCTTTTTTATAGTTAGTTGCAGTCTGTATGACTTTTTGATCACATTTTATTATATTTTTTTAGTAAGAGACGCAATGAAAAAATGGCAAATTGACCATTTTTTTCCGTTATGTCATTAGCCTTATTGGAAAACATATTATTATATTTTAATAGTACGGTCATTTTAGGTTGCGGTGATACTCATGATATTTATATTTTTGTTATTTAGGTATATATTATTTTATTATATGGAAAGAGGGGTGCTTTAAACTTTTATATTTCTTACATTTTGAATGTCCTTGGCCTCTTCAGTGAGGCTGAGCACATTCAAATCAATTGCCAGTATCCTTACTGGCCATTATTGCCAGTCGTGGTAATTATCCGCAGGTCTCTACTGTTTCAAACCATCACATTCTGGATGGCAATTGCTATGGTCTGCATCATGCCACTTTCCAACCATTACGTTGTAGAGGGGGTTATCTACCAACTTTCAGGGCAATTGGAGCAACTTTGGTTTGGTGCGAACTAGAGATGAGCGAATCGATTCGTTGATTCGTATCGAATCTTGGGAATTTTCAGCTGCAAAGCAAATCCGAATATTAGGTGATTCACTTCGGCTTTGTACGCATTAGTTACGTAGTTTGTCCTATAAATTATACACTATTGGTACGTATAAGTTACTCTATACGCTGTTGCGTGCGAATTCAATTCATTAGCGATGCAGACTCCTACCTGGTAGCTCCGCCCCCTTATCTAGTGCGCGAGGAAGACGAGGCAACTCAGGAAATTAAGATGGCGACATAGCGAGGCCCTGACTGGGGAGGCATGGTGTGGGGCAGAAGAATTATATGTCAACCGCCGTTCTGTAAAGCGGCCGTATCTTCCGCCCGTCCGCCACAATCTCCACGCAGGGGCGCGGTGCAATGAATACAGCTTTTTTTATATCTGTTAATATGCTGGGGTCAGAGGGCGAAGCGTGACCACTGGCTTGCGTTCTCCCCTTGCCTGCAGCCAGTGGTCACGCTCAGGAAGGTAAAAGAATAGTGAGCGCACTTGCTCGCATTGACCGGCGCATGCGCAGTGCGCCGCTGAAGCCGGGCGCGCAGCGTTAGCAAGACATGAGAGCGTGCCTTACAGAGGAGCGCTCCACTCATGCACGAGAGCTCAGGGCTGCCCTACGGACTGCAGCCTGTCAATCACAAGAGAGGGGGCGTGCTTACCTTAACTTGAAGCAAGGAAGCCACTGCCCCTTGACTTGAGACTGACCTAAAAGATAGCGCTAATGGCGCTTAAAAGATCGTTTTTTTAACTTATTGAGCATCAGACAGCAACATCAAAACCATGATTAGGAACTGACTGGGGGCTACTATCAGGTAATGCTGTCAGTCTTATACATGTATCTGAGGTGACAGGTTCCCTTTAAAATGTTTACACTATACCTATAATGTATTTGCACTATATTGTTTGCACTGGATTGTTTGCACTAATGTTTTTACATTTCAGCAACGTTTTCAAGTATGTTGCCCATTGTGTGTATTTCTTTACAGGTACCGCAATGTGTCCTCATATTCACTTTATTGTATTGTGGATGGTTGTACTATGCACTTAGCCGGATAGACAGCACCTTACTTGTTCTACCTCAAATATACATACTGCCTCTGAGGGCGATTTCAGATCTGACCATTTATGCTGTATCTGGCCTGGGGTCCGCAAGGTGTCAAAACGATGGTGCAAGCCTCGGATCACCTGCTGGATCACCTCCCTTTTATGCTAGTTTGGGTGGCGGTGTGTGACATCGTAAATCGTAATCCTTGCAGTCCATCAGCCGGACTATGTATTTCAGCTGTGCAGCAGAGCTAAACGATGAGGATCATCTGGATGCCATTTTCGAATATACGCTCTGCCTCTGAGGAGTGCACGCCGCGGCCTCTCCTCGTACGTGCCTGCATATTACGTAATCGCGTAGACAATAGTACGCTGAGGATTCATAAGCTATTTGTACGCTCATGCGTACGTCTTCTAAGAAATTGCGTACATTTTTTAAATGAACGTTCGTTATTAGTGCGCGGATGTTCATTAATAGCATATAATAACATATATTTTGTATGCATATACAACAAATCTATTCGTCGAATATACGAATCTTAGGAAAAGTTCGGCGAATAATTTTTTGAATGATTCGCTCATCTCTAGTGCGAACCAATTTGGCCCCAAGCCGAACTTTTTCATAAATTGGAAATGAATCTCGAATGGTTTCACTCATCTTTAGTTGTATAATATGTAGAAACTGAATAAAATATATGTTGAAAAAAATATAACATATTTTATCATATCATGTACATTGCATTTTCCCATTACCAAGTCAAATGAAAGAAATATTTTTGATATATTTAGGGTTCTGTAGCCAAGCCTCATATTTTTTTATAAATCATGTACAGTGCAGTTTCCATAAACTGTTATCTTTTCAGGTCCTGTTGATAAGTCAGAGTGACCTCATTACATTTTTGGTACTGCGGAGCTCTCCAATATTGATAACCTCACTCCTATTTTGATGTCAACTCCTGATATCTGGTTGCTGACCTATGTCTTCATGAAATGCTTTTGTTCTAGTCTCTGCTGTAGCATTCAGAATAAAAACATTTTGATTCACTATTAGAGATGAGTGAGCACTAAAATGCTCGGGTGCTCGTTATTCGAGACAATCTTTTCCCGATGCTCGGGTGCTCGTTTCGAGTAATGAACCCCATTGAAGTCAATGGGAGACTCGAGCATTTTTGCAGGGGACCAAGGCTCTGCCTAGGGAAGGCTGGGTGAAAACCTGGAAACATAAGAAAATGATGGAAACACCACGGAAATGGACAGAAAACAGCAGGGACAGCATGCATGGATGCCTCTGAGGCTGCCTAATCCCACCATTACCCCAAATTCTCAGGCAACAGCCTGGTGGTTACCCTCATGGCAATTGTGCTCACTCAGACCAAGAAAGGCGAGGCACATGCCCATCACATGTTAGGGAAGCACCCAACTAGGTGCAAAGAAAAATTGTTTAGAGAGAGGGCCTGTAGCTGGACCTCCGGAAAAATTGTTTAGAGAGAGGGCCTGTAGGTGGACCTCCGGAAAAATTGTTTGGAGAGAGAGCCTGTGGGTGGACCTCCGGAAAAATTGTTTAGAGAGAGGGCCTGTAGGTGGACCTCCAGAAAAATTGTTTGGAGAGAGGGCCTGTAGGGGGCCCTCCGGAAAAATTGTTTAGAGAGGGGGCCTGTAGGTGGACCTCCGGAAAAATTGTGGTAAAAGAGTGCCAGTTGGACCTCTAAAAAATTGCGTTTTTTGGGTCAGCGTTAGGCAAAGACGACAAGGAGGAGGAGGAGTAGAGAAGAGGAATCGGATACATAAGTAATGTTAATCTTTAGCTGCTTTCACCCGGAGGAGATTTGAATTCCGGTGAAATCCAGGCTTTGTTCATTTTAGTAAGCGTCAGCCTGTCAGCGCTGTCAGTTGACAGGCGTGTACGCTTATCGGTGATGACGCCACCAGCTGCACTGAATACCCGCTCTGACAACACGCTAGCGGCAGGGCAGGCCAGCACCTCCAAGGCGTACAGCGCCAGTTCAGGCCACGTGTCCAGCTTTGAAACCCAGTAGTTGTATGGAACAGAGTGATCAGTCCGGACGTTGGTATGGTCAGCTAGGTACTCCCTCACCATCTTTCTGTACAGCTCCCCCCTACTCTGCCTAGACTGGGGACAGGTGACAGTGTCTTGTTGGGGTGACATAAAACTGGCAAAGGCCTTGGAGAGCGTTCCCCTGCCAGTGCTGGACAAGCTGCCTGCTCGCCTCCACTCCCCCGCTACTTGGCCCACAGAACCACGCCCTCTGCCGCTAGCGGCGTCAGATGGGAAGGATTGTTTAAGCTTGTGCACCAGGGCCTGTTGACATTGATTCACTCTCATACTCCTTTCCTCTACAGGGATGAGAGTGGAAAGGTTCTGCTTGTACCGTGGGTCCAGGAGAGTGAACACCCAGTAATCGGTGTTTGAAAAAATGCTTCTAACACGAGGGTCACGGGATAGGCAGCCTAACATGAAGTCTGCCATGTGCGCCAGAGTCCCAACACACAAGAATTCCCTCTCCTAACTGGCCTGACTCGCCATTTCCTCCTCCTCCTCCTCTTCAGCCCATACACGCTCAAGAGTTAAGAAGGACTGAGCACTGGTACCCTCTTCTGTGTCGCCGACATTCTTCTCCTCCTCATCCCCCTCCTCCGATACGCACTGAGAAACAGACTGGAGGGTGCTCTGGCTATCAAGCGATGTATCTTCCTCCACCGTCTCTTGTGACAAGCGCAAAGCTTCCAACTTCATGCTGAGCATTGAGTTTTTCAACAGGCAAAGCAGCGGGATGGTGAGGCTGATAATGGTGGCATCGCTGCTGACCATCTGTGTTGACTCCTCAAAGTTGCTCAACACCTGGCAGATATCAGACATCCACGTCCACTCCTCATTGTAGACTTGAGGAATCTGACTGACCTGACTACCAGTTCTGGTGGAAGTTGACATCTGGCAGTCTACAATCGCTCTGCGCTGCTGGTAAACTCTGGATAACATGTTTAATGTCGAATTCCATTTTGTGGGCACGTCGCACAACAGTCGGTGAGCGGGCAGTTGTAGGCGGTGCTGCGCTGCCCTGAGAGTGGCAGCATCTGTGGTCGACTTGCGGAAATGCGCACAGATGCGGCGCACCTTGGTGAGCAAATCAGACAGATTGGGGTATGTCTTGAGGAACCGCTGAACTATTAGATTGAACACGTGGGCCAGGCATGGCACATGTGTCAGTCTGCCGAGTTGCAGAGTCGCCACCAGGTTACGCCCGTTGTCACACACAACCATGCCTGGCTTGAGGTTCAGCGGTGCCAGCAACAGATCGGTCTCCGCCGTGATGCCCTGTAACAGCTCTTGGGTGGTGTGCCTTTTGTCACCTAAGCTCAGCAGTTTGAGCACCGCCTGCTGGAGCTTACCCACGGCACTGCTGCAGCACCTAGAGCTACCGACTGAAGGCACCGTGCCCACGGATGGTAATTCGGAGGAGGAGGTGGAGGAGGAGGAGGGGTCAGAGGAGGAGGCATAGTACGTCTGAGAGACCGTGACCGAGGTAGGCCCCGCAATCCTCCGTGTGGGCAGTACATGAGCGGCCCCAGGGTCAGACTCATTCCCAGCCTCCACAAAGTTAACCCAATGTGCCGTCAGTGAGATATAGTGTCCCTGCCCTGCAGCACTTGTCCACGTGTCCGTGGTTAGGTGGACCTTATCACTAACCGCGTTGGTCAGGGCACGGATGATGTTCTATGACAAGTGCTGGTGTAGGGCTGGGACGGCACATCGGGAAAAATAGTGGCGGCTGGGGACCAAGTATCGAGGGACAGCCACCGCCATCAGGTTGCGGAAAGTCTCAGTCTCTACCAGTCTATAGGGCAGCATCTCCAGGCATAACAATTTGGATATGTGGACATTTAGGGCTTGTGCATGTGGGTTGCTGGAACTGTATTTGCGCTTGCGCTCAAATGTCTGCTGCAAAGACAGCTGAACGCTGCGCTGGGACACATTGGTGGACGCTGTGGAGGATCGTGGAGGCGAAGGTGTGGTTTTCTGGCGGGAGGCACTCGTGCCGGGGTCCTGGGCAGGGGGTTGACTAGCAGAAGCAGCGAGTGACACAGGGGAAGGAGCAGTGGTGGGACCCGCAGGAGGTGAACGGCCTTGGTTCCATTGAGTGGGGTGTTTAGCACTCATGCCTGCGCATGCTGGCGGTGGTTAGGCTGGTAGTGGTGGCACCCCTGCTGATCCTGGTGTGGCACAGGTTGCACACCACAGTCCGTCGGTCATCCTCAATTTCTTTAAAGAACCTCCAGACTTTGAACATCTAGGCCTCGCCACGGGAGCTTCACTACGTGAAACAGTTGCTGCTGATGCACCAGCTCTTGCCCTGCTTCTCCCTCTGGCCACACCACTGCCTCTTACAACCTGTTCTGGTGCAGCACTCGCCTCCGCCTCAGAAGCACTGTCTTCACTCGGCTTATCAACCCAGCTTGGGTCAGTCACCTCGTCATCCTCCGATTCCTCAGTCTGCTCCCCCCTCAGACTTCCTGCCCTGACAACAACTTCACCACTGTCTGACAACTGTGTCTCCTCATCGTCCGACACCGCTTTACACACTTCTTCCACTAACTCAACATTGTCATCATCATCATCACCCACAGATTGCGACAGTTGGAAAACTTGGGCATCGGGAACGAGGTCAGCAGCAACCTGAGAAGTGGTTTGTGACTCTGGGAAGGGTCCAGAAAACAGTTCCTCAGAGTATGCCGGATCGCATTCCAAATTTTCCTTTTTTATATAGTTTTTTTTATATATATTTGTTTTTTTAACGTGACGTGCAGAAAATATCAGAGAGCAAACTCAGCCCCTGCTGACTGTGGCTATTTTGACTGCAACCCAGACAAATGTCGCACAGAGATTTTTCTAATGTAGCTGTATCAGTGAAAGCAAAAGACCGTATTTGATTACGTGACGTACAGTATGGGTCACCTGAACAGAAAATACGGATTGTGGTTTGTGGTGAGTGGACAGCTGAACTGTGACACACAGAATGGTTCCAGACAGCTGTATGAAATGGATTTGTATCACTGAGTGAAAACAATAAAAAAAAAGTGTTATATATGGTGATAGCTGCACTACTAGTGCCAGCCAGCCCAGCCAGGAGACAGAAAAAAATGTGTTGTAGCCCTTAGAAGGGCTGTTGGGTTCTTTTGAGATCACCCCTGCCTAACAGAGAACCAAATCCAGGCCCTAACACTCTCCCTGAAACGCAGCAGATCTGTCCCTAACGACATCCACACAGAATCTGAGCCGAGCACCGGGCAGTCACTAGTATATTCCTTGGTCACCTGATCAGGCCAGCCAACCCCTGCTATCGACATGTAAGGGCCCCACGTGATGCTGGGTGTACCGCAGAGTCTCCTGGCTTGTGATTGGCTGAGTTTAGAGGCGCCAAAAATTCAAAATGCGGGAGATGCCATTTCCTCGAGCATGGCGAGATACTCGTCCGAGCAGCGAGCACTTCCGAGTAGCGTAATACTCTAACGAGCACCAAGCTCGGACGAGCATGCTCGCTCATCTCTATTCACTATAGCTATTATTTTCCATCGGTTTTCAGGTATATAGAAAACCATGTATTTAATTCACAGACTCTTTCTGCTATTATCCAGCAACTAGTTGGCACAGTTTGTCTATGATGATGAAGTAGTTAAAATTTGAGTATCTACAGCTATGTCAGAAAGTCCTTTAAATCTCATGATAAGTTCTTGTTGTTTCCCTTACCTATGGTTTTGTTCATGATCCAGAACCCATGGTACTATCACCTGACAAGTTTCTCATAGACTGTAAACAGTTCCGATTTCACCTGTAGTTGCTACTCATTATTCTTCTTTACGGCGCTTACACATTTAACAGACCTGGTCAAGGTTGGAAAAATAATTTTCTTAGTACAATAATTGGCCTTGGCATCGGGCCTCATGGATGAAATTGAAAGTAATTTCTGCCAAGGTTTAATGCTTTTGAGATCATGACAGTTATTTATGACAATACACATTGTGTGACTTCTGCTAAATCTGCTCTCCAATTACTTTACCAATGGCCAAAATAATTTTCAGAGCTTCATGAGGTCAGCCACTTATATACAACAGAGCAAGATAACTCAGTGCTAATTTGGAATTTCTGATGCTCCCAAGGATATAGTTAGAAGGATAGATAATCTAAAGACATTAGAATATCTGTAACAGGCAGTTGGTGTGGACCCACTGTACCAACTAACTGGTTTGACTTTGGGGTAGTCCTAAGGACTTTATCTAGGTGATGCCCTGGTTTTCACACTTTAACCTCTATACAGGGATCTGACCTTCGATGCAGGGGAACCACCAGGCTGCTACCTCTTGGAATAATCATAGTGTAGTTGGTAGATGACCCAAGGGAGTCAGAGACACAGGGGCGAAGAACAAGAGGTCAGGCAGAGCTTGTTCAATTCTGTGAAACAATCTAAGGTAAGGACAGGAGGCAAACTGTCAGTATAGTAGACAAGCTAAGGTCAGGGCAGGCAGTAGAGAATCAGAGTCGGTATAACAGGTAGAAGTTCAGTATACTGGTATACAATTAGAATAGCATACCTTCACTGGTAATCTAGTAGACTACGTCAACTAGACGCCTAAACTCAGGCAAGGAGCGAGAGGGCAGATTATCATTAACAGCAGAAGTTGATTAACCATTAGAAACAGCTATGCAACTGCACACAGAGCAAGGAGAGGAGGGGAACTGTGATGATCGCAAACATAGGAGTAGTAGTAGTTCAATTAACAATGTTTCTAATAGATTCATAGTGTCAACTTTTTTTTTTAAATGACACCAGGAACTTCTTCTGATGTTTCTTCAATGACCCAGGTTGCACAGCCTACTGTACATCAATGTTTCCACCACACTCCAGTGAGAATCCTGGCAAGGAGGTTTTAATACTTGAGCAGCATAATTATTTTCTTGAGGTACTGTAGGATGGGGCTACAAAAGTTTTCATACAAAACCTTTATCCAAATTCCAGAATTAAACCCCAGGTGTGAGTAGTGGGTAAGTAGGGCTCTACCTGGTTGCTCAAGCAAAGACAGATCTCTTTTTTTTTTTGCTGATTTTCATCAGCCTGGAGCGGCACATAAAAAAACTGTTCCATCATATTGATGAGACTGAACTGGTTTCTGCTGATGCAGCTTCTGCTGCTTGTGGTAGCGGAGATGGCAGGAGTTGGGTGATTCGGCTCTGCTAGCTGAAAGCTGTGGCAAACTGAGTACACAGTGTATCCTGGTAATAAAACAATTTGGTCTCCCTTTAGGTGACAAGAAAACATTTCTCGATTTTGCTTTGATTGCATTAGGATGTGCTGACTGACCCCCATTTTTGTCTCTGCAGTTTGCATTGGAGGTGTGGCTGACTCCATTGGTTGTGCACTCCTAACTAACCTGTCTGTCCCATAGGCTGATTTTAATTGGTGCAAGTATAAAGCTGTAGCCTGCTCTCCCTGAATTTAATGGAGGCCATTTGATACCAAGAGAGGTAAATTATAGAGTGGGATCAGCAGGCATGTGGAGCCTACATTGTCTGAATTTAATGGAGGTCAGTATGGCACCAGCGGAGGTAATATTTAGTGTAGGTTCCTATCCTAAAGAGATCATCTTGCTGCTTTTTCCCAGAGTTGGGGGGAGAGTAAGCCAATGTAATGTTTGATGTTTGGTGCACCCTAGCAACATAGTGTTGCTACTCTTGCCTAAAGTCGTCAGTTTAACACGGCATCTCAATGTTTCACTTTACAAATATGAAATTAGGGAATGAAAATGGGAGTAATGCTCTGCCCTGCTGCTGTTGTGAAAGTGAGGTTGTCAATGGAAGAGGATGTCGAGCAGTAGGATAAGCACCTGTTGTGGGGACTATACCAACACAAACATGGAGTTTTCAATAAGATCTGACATCATTGCTGTGGTGTTGCAGCCACAAAAAACACTGACCCACTGGCCTGTGAATGATGTGTACTGCCCCTGCCCGTAACAGCCGATCAAGGTGTCCACTGTGGCATGCACCTTGCTACACAGTGAGAACTGCAATGAGCGTGTTACAGGTGGATTCCAAAGAAATATATCCTCTTCACAAGCAGCAATGTCAATAGCCACAAATAAATGTTACCTATGCTAACACAAACAATCCCATGTGATCCTATACGTTCTATCAATTCCTGCTTCCTTCTTTCAGAGTTCCGGCACTTGTCTTCAGCATGTAGAGATGGAGAACCTCTTGTAGTAGGCCTCACATTGCACGGTGACATGCAACTACTCACACCTCAGCTGCTAATTCTGCTAAGGCCAGTCTCACTGGCTGATTCAGTCGGAATACTCAGTTCCTCTCTCATAGAAGGAAGGTCTAGCCGTCCCTCTGCTGAGTAGGGCACGATAACTAAGCTGTGCCACCTATATACAGCTCTTAGGACCACAGTTAAAGCATGGCGATTACATTAAAGGGGTCGTACAGCCAGTACATTATGATGACCTATCCTCAGGATAGGTTGTCAATATCTGATCATTGGGGGTCCGACTCCAGGCACCCCCACCGATCAGCTGTTTGTTTGAAGACGAGGCAACACTCGAGCAAGCGCTACGACACTCGTACGAGCACTGCTTCCTTTTCAAACACCTTTAACCCTTAAAGATAGGTATTAACCCTTTCAGTAGTGAATTAACTCTTAGCATTAATCTACTGGGTCACTGCTTCTTCATTCCAGGTTGTAAGTCAAAGATGCCTCTCAGCAGTCTGATTCTGTTTCTGACTACCCTCCTAGCTGCCGATTGCATAAGGCGTCATCATTCCAGTATGACCTGGACTGTGGACCTTGCTCCTTTTCTATGGTTTTGGTTTTTTGATGTGATATCAGGTTTCTCATCTCTTTCTTTATAGCCTGTTATTGTTCTTGAACTATACCCTGCTGCATCAGTCAGTATGCTACTATACTTCATTACTCTGCAACACTACCACTACCGCCTTCCTGATAGATAAACAAAAGTAACCTACTGTACATTAACTTCTTTTTTGTTTTTTCAAGCAATACATTTACAGTCTTATGGATTTACAGTAACTATAAAGAATGCTGCAACTCACTACCAGATTGCTATCAGACATTATACATGTCACACAGATGTTTCATAGACCTTTTGCACAGTTCAAACATCAGTGAATTAATTTTACCCTCTCTATAAATAGTAAAAATCCTTTTACATTTGGTTCTCAAAACTGTGAAATATGCTGATTTGTTTCAGTCCTTAAAGGGAACCTGTCAGCTCCGAAACACCTCTTGAGCTAGAGTAAGCTGTGTATAGTGTAAGTGATGCTGAATCCGAATATATAAGTTTTATCTTCATACTTACTTCCATTCCGACGCTGTGCTCTCACAAACCTGCAGTAAAATGCACTCAGTGGACTCCAGTGCTCACTCACATAATGGAGAGGACTAGGGATGAGCGAACTTTTGAAAAGTTCGGTTCGGTTCGCTTCGGCGAACTTTCTTGAAGTTCGGATTCGTACGAACCGAACCTAAAACGAACCTTGCTATAACGGCTGAATAATTGCTTCTACAATAATGGGAGTCAGATAGGGTATAGTTTCGTTTATTTGCAGTTGCTATTACAATGAAAAAAGTGGAAAAAATCCAAGTGACTTCAACAACGGCGACGCAAAATCTACGCATATTTTAGAATCTACACTAATGCGTACGCTAATGCGAACATTCCCGCACAAATAACGAACATACAGTCTAGCGTTGTCAAAGGTGCGCTACTTAACTAAATGAATATGTACGCATTAGCGTACGCATGCACTGCGTCCGCAAACATTCCTACACAAGTAACGAACATACAGTCTAGCGTTGTCAAAGGTACGCTACTTAACTGAATATGTACGCATTAGCGTACTCATATACTGCGTCTGCGAACATTCCTTCTCAAGTAACGAACATACAGTGTAGCGTTGTTAAAAGTACGCTACTTAATGGAATACGTACGCATTAGCGTACATTCTCAATAAATATGCGTATATTTTGCGTCGCCGTTATTTTAACCAGATTCGTTACGAACTTTGTCAAAATTCGGTTCGGTGACGAACCGAACTTTTGGGAAAGTTCGTAACGAATCTGGTTCGTTACGGTTCGGTTCGCTCATCCCTAGAGAGGACTCAAAGAAGAGTCCTCTGAATGCATTTTACTGCTGGTTTGTGGGAGCACAGCGTCAGAATGAAAGTGAGTATGAATATAAAACTTACATATTCGGATTCAGCATCACTTACATTATACACCGCTTACTGTAGTTCAGGGGGTGTTTCGGAGATGACAGGTTCCCTTTAAATCAGGCAACAGAACATATAAGATAATCTTAGCCTTACCAAACAATTGTGCAAAATAATAATTTAGGTAAGGATGAGTTCACATCACCGTTATGGATTCCGTTGCTGTTTTCCATTGTAGCATGGTTATAACGGAAAATAACAGAATCCATAAGACGGAAGTCAAAACGGAAGGCTATAAGAGACATTCCATTTTGACCCTTTATAATTCAAGTCTATGGGCAGCATAACTGAAATGGAGTCCAGTCCTGCATAACGGAAACCAGGACGGATCCGTTATGCTGCCCATAGACTTGCATCATGATGGGATGCAAAACGGAAGCCTTTAAAAGGCATTCCGTTTTGCTTTCCGTCATAATGCAAGTCTATGGGTAATAATAACGGATCCGTCTGGTATCTGTTATGCAGAATGGAAAAAAGTCCTGTCGACAGGACTTTGTTTTTAATCCTACGTAACAGAAACCAGACGGATCCGTTATGTTTGCCCATAGACTTCAATTAGGACGGAGCAAACGAAATGTTTAATAAAGGCTTCCATTTTGCATTCTGTCTGGCCATTCCGTTATATTCTATTATAAACAGAACCTATAACAGAATGGCATATTGCTTGTGCGAACCCACCCTAAGGAGTACAAATATCTGTGTTTTATCTTATTTCTTTTTATTACTTTTCTACCGAATATTGAATGCATTGGTGCATTTTTATACGTACGTTTTCAATGTATATTTCTCTATTTTTTCCCCACTCATAATTACAAGAGGTTCTCTGAGAACAGGAACACCTTTTTCATATGTACAGGCGGAATGCAAGGATTTAAAAAAAGATCAACCTGTTACTGGCACTCTGGTTTCAGTGTCAAGTTCCCTCCACCTTTGCTATTGGCTCCCGCTAGACCAGAAGTGTGACGTGCCATCTAACTATACATCACCACTTCTGGCCAATCAGTAGCCAGAGTGTTGATGTGTGCAAGCTAAGCCCACTGATTGGCCGGTGGCGGTGATGTATGGGTAGATGGTATGCAACACATCTAAGAAGGGAGCTTGGTTCTAGAACCAAAGCACCAATGAAAATTGAGTCTCTTTTTTGAACCCCTGCACCCTCCCTGCACAAATGAAAAATGGTTCCTGGTCTCGGAGAGCCCCTTTAAACAGGCACTCCCATTTTGGAACAGAAGTTCTACCTCGAAAGCTTCAATGTCAGTCTGTCTGGAAAACATAGAGAAAAGTACTTCCAGTACACCAAGACAACTCATCGCGGGTCATGCCAAAAAGTAAAGGCAAATGAAATATCATCAATAAATTGTATGTTTCTTAAGCACATGATTATGTTTGAGATCTTTAATTTCTTGCCCTTTGTTGTTTCTCGTGAGAATAAAAAAAGATGGCTCATTAATCATATAGTGAGATTGTCCAACCAGATTGCTATAGGATGTTCTGGCAGGCGAGGACTGAGACTCAATAAAGGACCCTGAGATTCAGGATAATAATTTGGAATTGATTTTGCCACTATGTCCTATTTTCTATGAGTTGATTCACAAATAGCCTTTAAGGGGATTCTCTCTTTTCAGAACATGGCATTTATCATGTAGAGAAAGTTAATACAAGGCCCTTACTAATATATTGTGATTCTCCATATTGCCTCATTTGCTGGCTGGATTCATTTTTCCATCACATCATACACTACTCATTTCTAGGGGTTACGACCACCCTGCAGTCCAGCATCGGTGGTCGTGCTTGCACACTATAGGAAAACATGCCGGCCTACCTACACTCCTGCAGTACCAGCCACTAGAGAGTCTTTTTCCTATAGTGTGGATTGCAGGGTGGTTGTAATCCCTGGAAACTAGCAGTGTATAATGTGATGGAAAAATGAATCCAGCCAGCAAAGGAAGCAATATGGACAATCACAATACATTAGTAAGTGCCTTGTATTAACTTTCTTTTCTTATTAACACTAATATCGCCTTTGTGTGCAATGAAAACAGCAACAACTATATAGGTGGCAGAGTAATTCTTTTGCTGAAGGGCCCAAGGAGCCCTAGTCCACCACTCATCAGTCATGTGCAATATTAGGGGCAAATGGGCAAGTAATTTTTACCTGCCAAAATAAGAAATTCTTTGATTTTGCTAAATATTAAACATGTCAAAACATATATATTTTATAATAACAAAGGTAAATAATCCAGTGCATTATATATCCATTCATGATTCCACATGCAACATTCTGAATATAATATTGGACCTGACCTGACACCACTGTTTAGACCTGTCCCACCTATTGCTATTGATATACTGGAGACATATTGTTATATTAGTTGGAGACAGACATTAAAGCCTTTAGAACATAACATCCCTGTCTCCAAGGAAACAAGTTTATAACAGTTTGACTATAAAGATAAGTGTCTGATTTCTTTTAGTTTAAAGGGACCCTGTCACCTCCTAGACCGAAAATAAACTGTTAGCAGTACCTTACTGTAGGGTTCAGTGTGAGGCAGATGCATATCTTCATAGGGACAAGTGATTCTTGTAACAGTGGAAAATCAATCTTTTATTCCTGCAGCGCGCGCTCTCCTGCGTCATCCTGAAGTCAAGGGGGCAGCGGCCTAGTTTCTCCAAGTCAAGCTAGCCACTCCCCTCTTGTAAGTGACTGACACTTCTGCCGTTGCCCGGGGATCACGTAAGTCTCGCGCATGCGCATGCGCAGTGCGCGATGAGTTCCTGCGCGATCCCGGCTCCGGCTGTTCACATCGCCGGCGCTTTTCTCATTACAGCGCATGCGCCGCATTGGCAAGCGAGCGCGCTTGCCAGAGCGCTCCCGCCGCACGCAAGGAGTCATTGTTAGCGTTGCACCGCCCTGGCGTGCGTACACTATGGGTGAGAGTGACCTCTGGCTTGCCGGTGCGGCGCATGCGCTGTAATGAGAAAAGCGCCGGCGATGTGAACAGCCGGAGCCGGGATCGCGCAGGAACTCATTGCGCACCCCACATTCGCGAGACTTGCGCGATCCCCGGCCAACGGCAGAAGTGTCAGTCACTTACAAGAGGGGAGTGGCTAGCTTGACTTGGAGAAACTAGGCCGCTGCCCCCTTGACTTCAGGATGACGCACGAGAGCGCGCGCTGCAGGAATAAAAGATTGATTTTCCACTGTTACAAGAATCACTTGTCCCTATGAAGATATGCATCTGCCTCGCACTGGACCCTACAGTAAGGTACTGCTAACAGTTTATTTTCGGTCTAGGAGGTGACAGGTTCCCTTTAAGTATATAAGATGTACACGTTATCCTTAAAGGGGACCTGTCATATTGAATATACAGTTGGATCTGTAAGCAGCATATATTTAATCTGGAAGAACTCAGCAGATTGAAATATAGCTTTTAGAAAAGAGCAAATTGAATCCCACAAAGTGGAATTTGATCCGAATTTCAGAATAAATTCGATTCACCTCAAAGCCAAATTTCCTCATGCATCGCGTTAGCAAATCGATTTAACCTGAAATAGTGTAAAAAAACAAAAAAAAATCATACTTACCTCCTCCATTTGCTTGCGACGGGCCATCAGCCACCATCTTGATTGAAGATCTCGGCCGAAATCCCGTCCGTGGTGATGTACGACCTCAACACGCTGGCTGGCGTGATGAAGTCATCTCGCACCACGCAAGGTTTCGCACTGGATGTTCAAGAAAGATGGCGGTGGCCAGCCCATCACGAGCAAATGGAGGAGGTAAGTTTGATTTAATTTTTTTTTTATGTTAATTTTACACTGTTCTTACATGTATGAACGCGGCATCTGAGGGGTGCAATGACAGTGGGCAGCGTTATCGCAGCTCCCTGTCATTGCGCCTGCTATTGACAAAAAAAATGCACTTCGTGACAAAGTAATTTGTCGTAAATTGATGCTTTTTTGTAAAATTTTGTGAAGCAACCAAATTGAACTTTCTGAAAATTTGCTCTTTTTGTAGGAAAAGATGCAGTATAACTTACCGGGCTTAGGAGTCGAGTGGGCAGTTCCACTTAGTGATTGACATCTGTATGCACACTCTTAGGCCCCATTCACACGACCGTAAGGCCCGCAAAACTACTTTCGTGTGAATGGGGCCTTACAGAAGTAGCATGCCCACTAATGATGATCGAGCACCCTGATGTTCAGGTGTTTGGGTGCTCTGGCCGAACACTAGGTGGTGCTCGAGTGTTCGGCCGAGCACCCGAGTGTAATGGAAGTCAATGGGAGAAGACCAGGCACCCCCTGTGTTGCATCATATCATGGTTCATAGGAAAAGGTCAGAATTGCGATTTCTCCTCTTTCACTCCTTTCACTTGTAAAAGTACGTTAATTAACTGAATTTGTACACATTAGCGCACAATGCGTAGCATTAGCATACAAATTCGTACGCATTAGCATACAATGCGTAGCATTAGCGTAGAAATCAACATTACAGTGAATGCCAGTACTCTCCTGCACGTTTATTCGATGCTTGAGCGAATATAGTGCTCGGGTGAGCATGCTCGCTCAACACAGATTATGAATGTCTAAAAGAAATTTATTTATACTGTATAAAACATTTATAAGAAAGAATTACAGAAAGTTTTACAGAATCCTTTCCTACAAAACTATATCCACCCATAGATCTGACTGCATGTTCATCATGATGGCTCCCTTCATACCCTGGTCTAATAAAAATTATATTTGAATGTATGATTTTTTTTAAATTGCTCACTATTGTATTTATTAGTGTTCTGCTGATTATGTACTTACAGAACACTATGACATTGACAATTACTTGCAAAATATTGCCCTTCTGTAGCTGTCCGCACAGAGAGATAAAACTCCTATATACTGTAGATAGGGAAGCCATTGTCAGTTTACTGTTAATGTGATGTTATCTGAAAGGTAATCTGTTTGATAACAGTAAGGACAATATTACACTTACATATTCTGCAGGTGATTGTCGGGAGGAAAGGGTATGTACTTGATAGCTGTCTACTCGTTAGCAGCAATCTCCTCCTCAGTATGGGAATGAACGATCACTATGCCATCACTCAAATCAAACATGCGAAAGCTCACAAACTCGCGTTTTTTTTGTCTGCTTGTATAGGTGCTGCTCCCAAACAACTTCAAACCAGACTGCTATATATTTTTCCTCTGGATTCAAAGGGATTTATCTGGATTCAAAGGGAAGATCTCTCCACAATAATAATGAAATGATATATGCTCCTAAATAGTTGTGTATAAAAATGTTGCATAGTAGTATTGTCACAGAGACTCCCTCAAGGAGACCGGAGGGCTGCAGCATCCATACCTCTATTTGCAGCTTAGGAGGTGAGGATGCGGAAGCACAGTCCCGATGCTAAGAGCTTAGTCATAGAAATATGAGGTGGTTGAAGCATGGGATGTATGTGGCTGGGACAATGGGGAGTGTGACGTAGAGACATGTGACAGGTTTGAGGCCTGACATAAGAAGGTGGAGCTTATGGATAACATGTGGAGCGCTCAGTGGATGGAGATTGCAGTTAAGAACTTTAGTAATGCAGAGAACATGTGTATGGGTACCCGGTGAATCTGCTATCCACATCCAAATGGATACATGAATTTGGAAAATTGATTGGATTGCACAAATGTTTTATAGTATCAATCATGTCAGACTATGTCATTTGTTCATGAGCTGGCTAACACTGCCCCTATGCAATCTAATATATAAAGCTGAGTGTATGTGTGCGTGTGTGTGTGTGTGTGCGTGTGTGTGTGTATGTCCGCTAAAGGGATCCGCACTGCTGCAGCTACAATCACAAAATTTGGCACACATGTACATCAGGTGTCCGGGAAGGTTTTAGAACAGTTTTCAGTTCTCCAGGACGTACCATTCCTGAGATATTCCCAACAAATGCATTAGCCAATAGTAGCCTGGTCACATGACACTTATCAGCCAATAGAAGCTCACAGGCAGTCTCCATACACCAGGTTTCTATGACAACCTAGCCAGTTCACTGCTGTAGGTCTGCATTAAAGAGGCAGAGCACTGTGGATGACAATGGTAAAGGGGTATTTCGGTTACCATAAATGTAACTTATGTTTTAAACTAATTTATCATCAATAATTACCTCATATAGTGTAAATTTCACATATTTACTGTTCAGTAGTAATAAAAGATGTATTCTTCCACTGCTACCTACCTTCCTCCTAAATTACTATGGCATCGACCTGTAATTCAGGCCACCGTCAAAAGAAGGACTTAAAAGCCCCACCCCCAGATCCCACTAAGTCACTCCCCTGACTCAGTCAGGCCACGCCCTTTCCATGCCGCATTTGACCGGGATTAAAAATACAGGTAAAAATCCTCTTCTTTCAGCTGCAGGGGTGGGGAAGGGTGACTTTCTCCCTGCAGCTCATTGCTCAGACTGCACAGTGCTGCTGCTGAGAGTGAGCTGTTCAAAAGGACATCCCTGTGTCCATCCAGGCCCTGCGCATGACAGAGGACAGGTAGTCTGAAAGCCAGACTGTCCAGCCTAAAACAAGACCTATGGCCACCCTAGGGGCAGGCTGATGTTAGGGTGGCCAGATGTCTGGCTTTAGGCTGGACAGTCCAGTTTTCTGGCTATCTGTTCTCCGTCTGACGCAGTGCCTGGACAGACACAGGGATGTGAACCCTTTCAGTAGCTCACACTCAGACAGCTTCTACTCTGTGTCTTCACGGAGCCAGGGGGCGTGGCCTCATGTTTAGTGGTGTGTCTTCATGGGAACTGGGGCGCTGTTTCACGTTTGGGGGAATGGCCGGTGAGGTCTGGCTTTCTGGGGTGAAGACAGTGGCCACTGTAGCTGTTGTGGAGGTCACAGTTAAAGGGGCGGGCTGCTGTAGAGGTCACTATTAAAGGGGTGGGCTGCTGTAGAGGTCTCTGTTAAAGGGGTGGGCTGCTGTAGAGGTCACTGTTAAAGGGGTGGGCAGCTGTAGAGGTCACTGTTAAAGGGGCGGGCTGCTGTAGAGGTCACTGTTAAAGGGGAACCCTGCTGTAAAGGTCACTGTTACAGTGGTGGGCTGCTGTAGAGGTCACTGTTAAAGGGGTGGGCTGCTGTAGAGGTCACTGTTAAAGGGGTGGGCTCCTGTAGAGGTCACTGTTAAAGGGGTGGGCACTGTAGAGGTCACTCTCAATATCTTTTAACGACACACACACACACAAACAGTAAATGAAATAAATTAAATATACCCAGGCGAAGTCGGGTCCTTCAGCTAGTATACACATATATGTGAAGCATTCACTCTATCACTCTATAGAAAGACCATGGGGGTGATTTATCAAACCGGTGTACAGTAGAACTGGCTTAGTTGCCCATAGCAACCAATCAGATTCCTCCTTTCATTTTTCACAGCTCCTTTGGAAAATGAAAGGAGGAATCTGATTGGTTGCTACAGTCAACTAAGCCAAGTCTACCTTACCCCAGTTTGATAAATCTCCTCCTATGTAGTAGCTGAAACGTCACTTTGTTTTACATTTTTTCTTTATCTATTTAGTAAAAGAAACCATTGAAGGATATGCTGATGTCAGATGTCTTTTCTGGAACTTTGCTGGGCACTTGATCTTGATTTATTGCTGGGACGGACTGTTGCATTCATGATAGACAGGTCTGAGGGTCGTTGGTGCTACTTTTGTACTCAACTTATCCTGAGTAAAGGTCATCAATATATACAGCCTGCACAAAAAAAATAAAATTGTTGACAGTAGTTTGTTCATTCTGGAAAATCCAGAAATCTTTTTGAAACTCTGCTAAACCCATGAATTAAGCGTATACTTTATTTACTGCGTGCGCAGAGATTGTCTCATCAAAGAATTGACTTGAAGAATCTATGCTATGCATTTCTGCTCATTTGGAGACGATTGGAAACACATGAACAATTTCTTGTAAGATTGGAAAAACCAACAGTTTAATCCATACAATTACTGAATAAGAAATGACTGCAAAATAAGCTGAACAGACGCCTCAGCATTAGGCTGCAATGAATGGATCTGTTTATCACCGGCGCTATCAGAATACCCAATGCCTGTCCAAGAAATGACTATGTGAAAGGGGAAAAATATTTTGAATCAGGATCGGAGCACTGATATTTCGAAGTGTGCCAAGAACCGTCTTTGTACCTATAATGTGACTCTTCGGGGATATGAAGTACATTCGAGGCTTCCATTTGTAGACGACCATAGGGAATAGCCATCGAGTAGACTCATATTTAAATAAACACTGGGAAAAAAGACCCTATTAAAAGATTCCATTTGCTATGCAGCAGCTGCCTCGGAAGAGTTGGGTTGTATAATGAAAGCCTGCTTAATGATTACACGTGGAATAGGCAGTGCTGCAGGAAAAACAGATTTATAGTACAGCAGAGCTAGTTAAAAGAGATTCCCTCCCTTCTCTCCGGCAATAAACCGCTATAATGCTTGTTCTCCTTGCCTTTTACTCTCTTATGCCTTCATGACTCTCTCATTCCTCTCCTGTCACCTTCCAAATTTCTTCCGCAGTCTGCCTGAATCTTGCTTATTTACTTGGAAGAAACCTTCTGTGCACTCTGTCATTTATCCCGAGGAAATACGGCAGCTTGGACAGAGTGTCCATTACGCTCTCTTAACTGCCGGCTTAACAAATAGCCACCTGCCTCCAAGAGCCTGTTCTTTCGCATTTCCATTGACAGGTAAGCCATCATTTGGCAGGGAGTTAACAAACATTTTTTTTTGTGTAATAAAGAAATCTTGTCCTACCTTGGTTGCTCGATGTTGAACCCATATCTCAGAATTACAAGAAAATTCTGGGGAGACCTTGCCACAATGATCCAGATAGATGCTGGCAGTTAACGGAACCCATTCTACCAAGGCCTCTTTGTCACTTAAGACATTAAAAAGAAACCTTAAGAAACCTCTTACGGGAAGCTAAACTCTACAAAGTTTGCCCTTAGTGTTAAGAATGTTTGCAGTCATGACTAAAGGCGCCATCAAGGAAATCTCAGGACGGTTAATTAATTGGGGTTATCCATTGATGCCTGAATAACAATGACATTTTCTGTACATCATTTAACATGACTTATGTAAACCATCATTCTTAATACACACATTGTATATAACCTACTAATTAAAGACTTGTGCTACCTAATTACTAAAGAAACAAGGACTCGGGGCAGATAACATATGGCTGCACATCAGTTCCTCAGTTAAATCAATGTCTGCTCTAGATGACTAGCTAGCAAGCCCTAGTGCTAAAGTGTTTCATACATCATCTTATAGCTATAAGTAATCACCGAAGACTACAACATTGATTGTGAAAAAAGAAAGAATTTTCTTAAAGAGAACAGAAACCAAAAGAAAGCCTTAAAAGGAAGTTACCTTGTATTGATGGTATACCTCAATAAAGTATGTATTATAATCCTCATTGAACTGACATTGTGAGGAATTTATATACTGTACTTCAAGCTTGAGCTATACACAGTGCATAGGATTTTACAATTGACGTTCTATCCTCAAGATAGGCCATGAGTGGCTTGAACTATACATGTCCATCCATTGTGCAGTAGACAGAACCTGACACTGCACTACTGCTCCAATTGAAGAGAATGGGAGAAGTGCTGCATGAACCAGCTCTGTATACTAAACAATGGATGGGGATGTATGCCGAATGCCAGAGCTACATTGAAACAGCTGATCGTTGGCGGTGCAGGGTGTCGGGCCTTCTCCAAATAGGACATCAATTGTGAAATCCTGGATAACCCCCTTTAAAGAATGGGTGACCAAATTTCCATAGAAATACAATTAATGTATGCTTTGAAATCATATTTTGGGTCTGTTTGCACCATTTATGAAAGTGGTCCATCCTCCATGGACAAATGTATCCTTCCCTACATTTTTTTTGCCTTGACATATTTTGAGATGTATGACATGAGATGACCAGCTCAGAAAAAATGCTGATTTTGCGCTGCTCTGCCCTACTCCACATCAGGAGATGTATACACTATATCATAGCTCCTCCATGAGTAGGTGTCATGTATCAGTGAGTGTAGACCCACTATGCCAACCACATACCAGGTTTGGTTTTGGGCTAAACCCTAAAGGTGTTATTCCGTCGCTTCCCTGGAATTCACCTTTAAATAGTGTACAGGGATCTAGGTTTCTCTACAGGGGAGCAACCATATAATAACGAATTGGATTTGTGTAGAATCGATTCACTGATCTCTTTTTTTGGACTTTTCACTTGGCCATTCTAGAAGTAATAATTAGAACATACTTAAATAAGGACATATGTAAAAAAATGCTTGCATTAACACCAAGGCATATTGTAGTTTCTGGATTTTAATTTTTAAATGGTCGCTAACTTTTCACACAACTTTGCATAAATCAATTGTACAAGCAACCATGATAAACTGTGAAATATGTCTTAGGAGTGAGAAATGTCTAGTTCTCATGTTATCAGCTGTTTACCCCTACCCTCCATTTGGTCATTGTTTTTCACTATGAAAAATTCCCCAATCCCATCCAAGAGGGACCAGCTCCTCCGGAAGATCATATTATATATGTCAATGCAAACCCATGGCAAGACAAAGGTTTGATTAGGCTTGATTGTGAGTTTCATGCTGGAATTGCAGTTTTACAGCAATTGCAACAGCAGTGTGTGTGTGTGTCATCCTTCCATCAGTGATCACATGGGCACAGCATAACTGCGCAATCTCCTTGACATAATAGTTGTCAAAGCACCTCAACTAGTTGACACTTTTTTTAAAAACATTTTATTGGTATTTTTCATTTTCTTAACAGTACAATGAGAGCAGAGCAAATCCACTGGCATCAAGCAAAAAAAATAAAAGAACGACATAATGTGAGGGAATCAGCTTATCAATTTCAGCTCTCAACCAACATCAAATAATAAATGGTTTCCATTTGGTAAAAAATGTACTGGAATGAGACTCCTTGTGTAAAACTATATCCTGTTGTTCCAAACTTATACCATACGTTTTTTGCATTTGCACTATAAAATTTGAAGGTGTGGGAATATTTGGAGACAACCAGAATATAATGTTTGATCACTGTCCTGGAGCAAGAGAGAAGTCTACACAATTTACTCTTGAGGCCTAAGTCCTCCAGTGAAATTGATAATATTAGAAAAGCTAAGACAAGTGGATCATGTGTCAGGGCCCACCCCCCATAAGGTGCCAATATAGTGGATTAATTCGTATTATATATTTAATATAATATGAATTATTATCTGGAGGTCAAAGGTCAGCACTCCATTAGGAAATGCAAACAAAATGTTCTGTTTTAATCCAAAAGCAGCATTTCTAAGGGCATTACCTAAGTAATCCCTCTGGTCTTTACCCTTTAGTCCTTGTGAAGAGGACGGCAGAAGTAGAACTACCAGGCTGCTGCCTCATAGCGCAGTCTCTAAAGTGTCAAATTCAAAAGTCAGGTTAAAGTCGGTGCACAGAACAGGCAAACAAGCTAACAGCATGCCTTTTCAGGAAACTAGAGTATTAGAACCTATTGCTCAGGCACTCTCCAATAGAGGAAGTGCCTTAAATACCCTAGGATGGCCAGCCATAGGGTGGGGAAGATTAAGCTGAATACATGCTGGCCCTTTCAGAGCCAGAGAGTGCAAGTGAGCTCTTCAGTTAGTATCGGCCTGACTTTAGCTTCAACCTGCATTGGAAGAAGATCAGGGCTATACTGATGGCCTGTCCCACAGGGCAGGGTAAGAGGGATACTGGCAGGTCCAGAATAGTAGCGGAATAAGTGAGAAAAGTGGTGGCTGTGAAGGGCATAGACCAGCATCATAACAGGTACCAATGTCAATAGGGTTTTTAGACAGGTCCATCATAAACTATATATAAGAATTTGGAAGACAAATCATGAGTGTTCTGAAATTCAGTAAAACATTTGTGCATCAACTAAAAGAGTTGTACAATGCCCACAGCCCGCACTAGATGTGGGATCATAAATGATGCATTTACTGAATTTCAAAGACCTGTTTTAGATCATATCTAACACAGATTAAAAGCCAGCGTAGCCACAGACAAATGTATGATTAACCGTGGGATTGCACAAATTCTGTTCTCGTTTGAAGAGACATAAACAACTGCAAATAAATCTATATGACTCTCTGATCAGTGGAACAGATAGACATAGAGTTCTCTTAACTCAAAGCTTCCGTTTAATCTTGATAAAATGTCTTTTATAAAGTATTTAAAATGAAGTAAACATTTCATTAAAGGGGTTGGCTGGTTTAGAAAATCCATATTCAAATGGGCTATTAACAAATTCTGATTTAATTGAGAAGGAACATTCATTCATTAGACAAAGTGGTAACAACTACAAAGAACATCTTCCACTCTGGAGAACCCAGAACATTCATGCATTACATGTTTTTCACTTCATGCATTACTGTACAAAGCTTAAAGTCCTCTGAGATGGCACTGTAGAGAAATTGAACATTTGCTGCTGAGTTCTTCTAAAGATTAAAGCTGATTGCTAGGTGTTTCAGCAGCAGGGCACCCAGTGATTATCTTATCATCAGTGGGTCCTTCACACAAAAAGAGATTGTCCAAAGCATGCAACCCCTTTAATGATTTCCTTTTAAGTGCTGATTATACCATCTTCTTTTTGAGTTAATATAACATTGAGATTTTTTGCATTTAATTGGTCCTTGAGGATGTTAATGATCACTTTAATATACATGCACATAGAACTGAGTTTAAGTACTAATATTAGATGCTGATGATGCTAATCTAGTTCCTAGTAGAGATTAAATTGATTCTAAATAAATCAAATTCGACTTGAATTTTCCAAAACTTCAGGTCACATTGTAAGTGCTAATTTTTGCCAATTTAGGAGAATTTCTCATAATGGTATCAGCTATTTTTCAGATCAGAAGACAGGAAGATGAATTAGGAGGAGCATATAACCACTCGCAATGTGTGTGTACATAGACCAGCAAGCATTTACCACCACCAAGAAATAAAAAATTTCTGAACATTTAAAAAGAAAAATAAATCCTACAAAATTCTAGGATCCATTTTGTTTTTAAACAGGCTGTTTGATACCACCAGTAGTCGTGTGTTTAACTATAGCCATTAGTGATGCGCAGAGTGAGCTTCAGATTTTACATCTGAAGTCTCTTCGTTCATAACCTCTAAGTAATACTGTAAGGAGATTCACTAAGTCAAGTGTGATTTCGTTGAATACCACTTTAAAACTTGAATGAAGTTATTTGTAAAGGGGAAAACCACTTAAAAACTTGAAACCGGACTCGGGTTCAGTTCCAACTGGTACATCGGAACCAAACCCAAGTTCCATTTAATCACTAATAGCCATATAAGTTGCTTTAAAAATATCAAATGCTAGCTTAGCATTAAAGAGCTTGAAATGAGTATCAGTCTCAATTTTTAGGGCAATTGGAGCATTTTTTTAATTTGGGTCAAATTTCTTAGGACTTGAATCAAATCACCTGACGAAGTTGACCGAATCAAATCTGAATCGAATTTCAAGAATGCACATTATCTGACTCATGAACCTCTAAGGAAAAGTCTGTGTAGATTTCTACTTACCTCCTCATAAAAACAAATCAGGTTAGTTTGACAGCTTCTGTTCTTAGTAAAACCATGTTGGCTATCACTTATTGTATTATTGACAGTTACATAATCCTGTATGTAGTCCTGTAGAAGGCCCTCAAACATTTTTCCCACTATGGATGTTAAGCTTACTGTTCTATAATTTCCTGGTATAGACCTGGCACCCTTTTTGAAAATGGGCACCACATTCGCCTTGCACCAGTCTCTTGGTACAATTCATTAAAGAATCTGTAAATATTATGAACAGAGGCAAAGCAATAACTAAACTGAGCTCCTTAAGAACTCTAGGGTGTAGTCCATCTGGACCCGGGGCCTTGTTCACCTTTAATTTTTTTAGCATATTAAGGACCATATCTACAGACAGCCAGGTAACTATGTCATTTGAGGTATTTCCACCAGTGGTACCACCCTCATGAGATGCCCTCACTTCTTTTGTATATACAGAGCTAAAAAACCCATTTAGGAGCTCTGCCTTCTCTCGATCCCCAGTGAACAACACCCCGTTACCATCATTTAGGAGTCCTACATGTTCTGACCTTGGTTTTTTTGCACTTATGTATTTGAAGAATGCTTTGGAGTTGTTCTTACTTTCTTTGGCCACTTGTATTTCATTGTGTATTTTCTCTGATTTTAGTACCCACTTACATAATTTATTTAGTTGTTTATACTTTCTGAAGGTTATAGCTGTCCCCTCTGATTTGTATTTCTTAAAGGCCCTCTTTTTGTCATTTATTGCACTTTTTACACTCTTTGTAAGCCATGTGGGGTTTAATTTTATTTGCTTGTACATGTTGCCTCTAGGAACGTATTTAACAATCTACTTATCCAAAGTAGATTTAAAGCACTCCCATTTAGCATTAGTGTCATTATGTGACAATAGTTGCTCCCAGTCTATGTCCTGAAGTGCAGCGCTCAACCCTGGGAAATTTGCCGTTTTAAAATTAAGTGTTTTTTACAGTTAAGTTGGAATATAATTATATTTTGGTCACTGTTACCAAGGTTTTCATGGACAGTGACATTTCTCACAAGCTCTGCATTGTTAGAAATTACTAGATCCAGAAGAGCATCGCCTCTAGTAGGATCTTCTACAAACTGGCCCATAAAATTATCCTGCAAAAAGCTGAGGAATTTTCTTGGGCTTTGCAGCAGAGGCTGAACCATGTTCCCAATCTATGTTTGGATAGTTAAAATCTCCCATTATCACTACTGTGCCGGCCTGCGCCGCCCGCTCCATTTGCACATACAGTTGATCTTCTATCTCCTCAGTGATATTGGGGGGTCTATAGATCACACCAAGAATTATTTTTTCATTATTTTTTTCCCTCTAAATTTCCACCCACAAAATATGAAAATGTTACTAGGTAACTGTGTAATAGGTGATGATCCTGTCAGCATCAGATGTTTCAAGGTTTCAACATTCTTACAACCTTCATCCACAATTGTTTCTTTCACGCTTACTTTCATATCACTCCTGGAATACAGACATACACCACCACCTTTGCGTTTATACCTATCATTTCTAAAGAGTGTAAAACCCTGAAGATTTACAGCCCAATCGTGAGAAGAGTCCAGCCATGTCTCAGCAACACCAACTACATCGATATGTTTCTCCAGTACCAAGGCCTCAAGCTCTCCCATTTTGCTTGCTAGACTTCTGGCATTTGTGAACAAAATTGTCATAAAATTTTATATTTTTAGAAAATTAATTTTTTTATTTTTTATGATAATTTTTTCCTCCTTCAGATTTGGTCTGCGACTGATCCTTATCCACTTTTCTAATGCTCCCCCCACCATCCATTTCTCCCACCAATATATTCTGACCCCTCTCTAACCAGTCTACCTCCATTTTTTTAGCCTCATCCTCCCCCCTCATCCCTAGTTTAAATGCATTTCCACCCCAGCCAGAATTTTCTCCCCCAACACAGCAGCTCCCCTTCCATTGAGGTGCAAATTATCTGTGGAAAACAGTTTGTAGCCCAGTGAAAAGTCAGCCCAGTGGTCTAGGAACCCAAACCCTTCTGTTCTACACCAAGACTTGAGCCATGCATTTAGCTCCCTAAGCTCCCGCTGACGACCCTGTGTAGTGCATGGCACAGGCAGTATTCCAGAGAAGACTACCTTGGACTACCAGTTTTGAGCCTAGTTCTTTAAAATTATCCTTAAGGACCTTCCACCTATCATTTATTTTGTCATTGGTACCAACATGGACCACGACAGCTGGGTCATCCCCAGCCCCTCTCAGTAATTTATCCACCCGTTCCACCACATGCCGAACCCTGGCACCAGGGAGACAGCAAACCATTGGGTGAGGCGGTCTTGGCGACAATTTATTCTATCCATCTTCCTATTTATAGAATTCCCTATAACCACTAACTGTCTACTTGCACTACCATCCCTCCGGCTACTAGCTGGGCTGTTCTCCTGGCTGTTAGGGACAACAGTATCCGCTAGGGCTGCCATTTCTGAAACTGACACCCTTGCATCATTACTAGTGTTGATCGAGCACCCGAGCATAATTGAAGTCTATGGGACTAAACCAGGCTTCCCCCGCTCAGAAGAGTCCCCCAAATAAAAATAAAAAAGTACACAGACACTGACACTATTTACCTTTCCCTGTAGCTCCCGACCTGTTCCTTCAGAAAAGACAGCGTGCAGAGTGGTAAGTTTTACCACAGTGCCACCTGCTGGAGGGAGGAGGGAGCTGCTGGGAAAGGTAAGGACGGATCCGTCATGAACTCCATTGAAAGTCAATGCAGGATGAATCCGTTTACTATTTTGTCCCACCAAACGGATCCGTCCCCCATGACTTGCATTGGGGTCATGACAGATCCGTGTTGCTGCGGGGAGGGGACTAGAGTATGCTCGCTCATCACTAATCATTGCCCAACTTGGCAATTTTGCTTGGAAGCACAGAAACAGAATTGGCCTTCCTCTTCTTGGATCCATTTCTACTCCCTCTAACTACATTAACCCAGCTACTTGCCTGTTCCTGATTATCTACCAACTGATCTCCAACTTCCAAATCTACCCCACTAACTGCTTGCTCAGTGAGCAGCATGCTCCTCTCAAGATTGTCAATCGCCCTCAGTGTTGCATTTTGCTCTAACACGAGCTTCCAGATTGAAAACCTGCTCACATCTTTCACAGCGGTATTCACCCTGGAACACCTGCTCCAGTAGGGCATACGTATGGCAGATTATGCACAGTTGCAAAAAGAAACAATGAAGATGGAAAAAAAGTAGATTACTTACAGGATTTTTGTGCCTTGTCTTTAGCTCCTTGTCTTAAACTCTGGTTCTTTAACTCCACTTAATTCACAGGCCACTTAGTGCAGCAAGCCCAACAGAGCAAGCTCAAAGAGCCTTAGGGTGCAATTTATACAGATTGTCTGATGAATGAGCGTTTGTGCAATTATTAGTCCATCTCTGTAGACATTCTCCAAGTCACATAACATACTGTTTGCATTTAGTACATCTATACAAAGAACTACTAAACCCATACAGTTCATTTCTAACCACACACAAACATTTAACAAAATCAGGGATAATTATAAAACAAAATCACTCTGTAATCACCTCTGCTTTCCAAAAATGGGTACAGGTAGATTGTAAAGTTGCAAAACTGCAATATACTTAATTAACCTTTTCTGCCATCAGTAAGCCATAGTCAGCAGGTCCTTGAGCATCATGACAGATAACCTTCTTAGCAGATAATGAAGTAGAAATGAATCCACTTGTCATAAAGAAGCTCCACTTTAATCAGTCTATATAATAAGCTTTAATCAGTGTATCCAATGAAGACCTCACACTCGGACTTGACTGTAACATATCCAACACACAGAAACAGGATCACGTAACAATCTTTTTCTAGTAATATTTCCTTTGCCTATGAATACCTGTTATTTTAAACTATCACAACTTCTCAAGTTGAAGGTTAATATATTCACTGCCAAGAAGAGCCACCATCAGGACAGTTCAACTGGTACTTCCATATGAGGACCAGTCTTTATGGCAAAATTTGGGTCTGCGTGACTCATGACTTCTGGAGCCCCTAATAGTTCAAATTTGTCTTCTCCACTGCAAATCTGTGGAAGGAGGAACGTTTCACAGTAAAGATGCCTATATACCAGTCAAACACTTGGATGCAGCAGTGTTGAACTCTGCTAAAGCATTTGACTTTAATTTTTCAGTTAAGATCTGTTGGTTTAGAAGTTACAATTTGTCATTTGCTCCATCTCGCGAAAGTGGTGTTCAGTGATTAACACTGTAAATGGTCTAATGCTATAAGTAGTGTAAGGTTACTTTTACACTAGCGTTTTTGCTGAATCCGGCAGGGCTTAGCAGAACCAATTCAGTTGCTGATAATACAACAGTCTGCATCTGTTATGAATGAATCCGGTTGTATTATCTTTAACATAGCCAAGACGGATTCGTCATGAACTCCATTGAAAGTCAATGGGGGACAGATCAGTTTTCTATTGTGTCAGAGCTAAACAGATCCGTCCCCATTGACTTGCATTGTGGGTCATACTAGATCCGTCTTGCTCAGCATCCCATGACGGAATGAAAACTGCAGCATGCTGCTCTTGGGTATGAGAACGCAATGCATTTTGGAGTTTTCCTTTCTGTTCAGTTTTGTCCCAATGACAATGAATGGGGACAGAACGGAAGCGTTTTTCTCACTTTCACACAGAAACGCTAGTGTGAAAGTAACTTAAGACACAAAAAGATTAAAGGCATTCTCCGGGATTTTAAAATTGATAGTCTGTCTTCAGGATAAGGGAACCTACTTAAGCCATCTTTGCACTGATTTTTTTATATTATTTTCAAAATTAAATGCCAAATGAAGCAAGTTTCTGCACAGTCTTTGTCAAACCATGTCATAACATTACTGCAGTAGAATGTGTGAAACTCATTTACCTAGCTGGCTGCTCTGATTTTGATATAGACACTGACAAGACAAAGCACCTTAATGCTGTTGGATTGGGAGTAATCTAATCAGCTTTAGGGCCCATGTACATGACCGTATATGGTCTGTAAATCGCAGATTCTCAAAATATAGATATGGTCTGTGTGCTGTCTACATTTTATATGCAGAAACATTGCTTTCAATGGGTCTGTGGTCTGTATTTGTGGACATAGTCTATCTCTTTGCATAACGGACATGCGGATGTGGAATGCACATGGATGATCCCATTGTAAACAAAGTTTCTGCAAATAAAATGTTCTGCTAAAACAATGAGTGTACAAATAAAACGGTGTGCAAAAAATACGGATGTGACACAAATCGAATCTGTATTTTGCAGATCCACTATTTGCGGACAGCTAAACGGATACGGTCGAGTACATAGAGCTTTATAGAAAGCTTGTTCTTTCTATTTCCTTTCCACTTTTCACAGTAGTACAGTGTTATAGATATTATGAAGGCAAGATTTTATTAGAGAGGTAGGAGTATGCCCACGATAGAGTATGTAGAGACAGGGGGAGAGAGCAGATTTACAGGCAGCATCAGTGTCTTTGCTGGGACAGAAGTTAAGAGGTTATATAGGGGAAGTATCAGAAGGGGAAAGTAGTAAAGAATTAAGCTATGCAAGTCCATGTCAACTACCGTAGTGAAAGGGGTTCTCCAGAATTTTTATATTAATGTACTATGCTTAGAATAAGTCATCAAGATCAGAAACCCAGCACCACCACTGATCAGCTATTCTGCAGTAGCTCTAAAGCCTGAAATACGCAGTTCTGCACACTGTGTAGTGGACGTAGCTTGTTTACCACAGCGCTGCACCCATTGAACTGATCAATCAATATAAAACATCAATATAAAACTCCCAGAAAAGCCCTTTAAATGTTAGAACTGACTATGTTTACCATTGTCATATAGTAGGGGATCAATACCTCTATGTCCTTCTTTGCAGCTGCCGTCTATAGTTCAATAGTCCATTGAGAATACTTAGAAATTACAAGCTGATTTAAGGTAGGCACATTGGTGCATAATACAATTGGCGCAACTCACAACAAACTAGACAGACTTTTATTGTTCACTCCTTCTCATCGCTTGAGATACATATAACAATATTTCCCCCAAAAAAATTGTAATGGGGTTATCCAACCTCTATAATGACCCCCCTAATTCCTGGTCCCCTCATATAGGTTATTCTTAGCCCACACGGCTGCCACTGCATCTCCCCGTCGTGTAGAGCAAAACATCCGCCGCGCTATATATATAATGCTATGCGATCCCTGTCAGTGCGAGTCCAGCCCTGTAGATGCGTTGCGGGAGACATGCAAGTCTCCCACTCGTGTGAAAGGGGCATTCCTTTGGCAAAATGGGTCAGAAGAGAGATTTGACGGACTTGACGAAAATTGTGAGATGTCTTGCTGAGGGATGCAGCAGTCTTGAAATTGCCAAACTTTTGAAGCGTGATCACCGAACAATCAAGCGTTTCATGGCAAATAGCCAACAGGGTCGCAAGAAGCGTGTTGAAAAAAAAAAGGCGCAAAATAACTGCCCATGAATTGAGGAAAATCAAGCGTGAAGCTGCCAAGATGCCATTTGCCACCAGTTTTGCCATATTTCAGAGCTGCAACGTTACTGGAGTATCAAAAAGCACAAGATGTGCGATACTCGGGGACATGGCCAAGGTAAGGAAGACTGAAAAACGACCACCTTTGAACAAGAAACATAAGATAAAACGTGAAGACTGGGCCAAGAAATATCTTAAGACTGATCTTTCGAAGGTTTTATGGACTGATGAAATGGGAGTGACTCTTGATGGGCCAGATGGATGGGCCCAAGGCTGGATCAGTAAAGGGCAGAGAACTCCACTCCGACTCAGACGCCAGCAAGGTTGAGGTGGGGTACTGGTATGGACTTGTATCATCAAAGATGAACTTGTGGGACCTTTTCGGGTTAAGGATGGATTGAAGCTCAACTCCCAGACCTACTGCCAGTTTCTGGAAGACACCTTCTTCAAGCAGCGGTACAGGAAGAAGTCGGTATCGTTCAAGAAAAACATGATTTTCATGCAGGACAATGCTCCATCACATGCATCCAAATACTCCACAGCGTGGCTGGCCAGTAAAGGTCTAAAAGAAGAAAAATGACATGGCCCCCTTGTTCACCTGATTTGAACCCTCATAAAATGTGAGATCTACAGGGAGGGAAAACAGTACACCTCTCGGAACAGTGTCTGGGAGGCTGTGGTGGCTGCTGCATGCAATGTTGATCGTAAACAGATCAAGCAACTGACAGAATCTATGGATGGAAGGCTTTTGAGTGTCATCGTAAAGAAAGATGGCTATATTGGTCACTGATTTTTTTTGTTTTTGTTTTTGAATGTCAGAAATGTTTATTTCTAAATTTTGTGTTGTTATATTGGTTTACCTGGTGAAAATAAACAAGTGAGATGGGTATATATTTGGTTTTTATTAAGTTGCCTAATAATTCTGCACAGTAATGCCCCTTTCACACGAGCGGGAGACTCGCAAGTCTCCCGCAACGCATCTACAGGGCTTGACTCCGGCACTGACTGGGATCGCATATAATGCTCTGCGATCCCTGTCCATGCTGAGTCCAGCCCTGTAGATGCGTTGCGGGAGACATGCGAGTCTCCCGCTCGTGTGAAAGGGGCATAATAGTTACCTGCACAAACAGATATCCTCCTAAGATAGCCAAATCTAAAAAAAAAAAACACTCCAACTTCCAAAAATATTAAGCTTTGATATTTATGAGTCTTTTGGGTTGAGAACATAGTTGTTGTTCAATAATAAAAAGAATCCTCTCAAATACAACTTGCCTAATAATTCTGCACACAGTGTATACTGAAATCAGATCAGATAATGCTTGTCTACGTTTAAGCCATTCTTTCTAGGAAACATTTTTTTATATTTTTAGGTTTCTTATTTACTATTTTTATGTTTTTTATATATTTCATGTTTTGTGTAGATCCAGAGTTTGCAGACAATAGATCTAAAACAATAATTACTGTAATGCATGTTGAGGCTCATTAGTATCATACAAACTTGGATTACAAGATCACAGTTCAAGATGAATTTGATTCACTCATCTCTAAATTAGCCCCAAAATTATTGGAGTTGATGCGTAAAGGATGTCCTTGGATACATAGGCCCTGATTTATCACACCTTCACTCCAGAATTCTGTCTTCAAAAAGTCGCACGATAGGGCTTTTGCGACTTTTTTGCGCATTTTTTTGCGACTTTTTGCATGTGTACACCACTCACTCCAGTTTGTAATATGGGTGGAAAAGTGGGTGTGGTTAGCCATGTTAATGAGTTTCACTCCAGATTTATCATTGCGACTTTTTAAAAAAAGTCGCAAAATAGTCGCAATCTCACTCCAGGAGGAGGGTGGAGTAGGAAAAGTGGAGTAGCTTCTCTAGACAGAAGTGTTAGGTTTAAGGACAAGCCACATTTATCAAACAACCTGTGACGTTTGATAAATGTGGCAGAAAGTACTCCAACACAGACTGAAGCAAAACTGACTTCAAATATTTTCCTAATGATAAATTCCCCCCATTGACTGTGCAGTGTGATACTTTGTTACTGGTGAAGACAAAGATTTCTATAATTGTTCAATAGAATATAATTATATATACACGTATGTATGGTATACAGTATGGTGTCAGCATGCATTAGGTATATGGCAACTTTATTTGTACTGTTTATGTACGCATTATTTATGCATTTACCATGTGGATTTATTATTTATGTGTACAGTTTATGTGGGGGTATTATTAATGTCATTGTTAATATGTACAAAATATGGTGGAATTATTTTTAAAAAGTCTTTAATTTGGGCTGTAAGCAATATTAAAATGTTAATTTCATCTATCCTAAAAAATGTTCTCATAGCCCTTTAATCTTCATTTCCGAAAATTCATTTCATACATAAATTAAGTATGCTTGTTAAATCCTGCTGTAAATGATGTATTGTATTTAGTGAACACATTCCAGACATATTCAGCTGTCACACAATACTTGACTACAGCTAGAGCTGAGCAAATCTATTCGCCGCTTCGTAGATTCGTATCGAATCTTGGGATTTTTCAGCTACGAAGCGAATCCGAATATTAGGTGATTCGCTTCGCTTTTGTACGCATTCGCTACGTTATGTGTCCTATAAATTATACGCTATTCTACGTATAATTTAGTTACTCTATACGCCGTCGCGTATGAATTCAATTCAGCGATGCAGACTTTTCCCTGGTAGTTACTCTATACGCTGTTGCGTACGAATTCAATTCAGCGATGCAGACTCCTCCCTGGTAGTTCCGCCCCTTTCTCCAGCGCGGGAGGATGACGAGGCAACTCAGGAAATTAAGTTGCGCATTTGTGCGCCTCATCCCTTTTTCCCCCTTTTTAGGTTATTTGGGGAGCCCCTTGAAAGAGGGTTTTTTAAGGAACCTTTGCTGCTTTTTTTTTACCCATTTGGATTACAATTTTACCTATGTGGATTACAAATTGCGACTGAGTTTGGGACTCTGCTCCAGTTCTATGACAAGCGTCAGAAGAAAAGAGACTTAAACGTGCCCGTGAGCATACTAGGTAGGTGATATTTAAAATTTTTATATTATACCTATAATAATGTATTTGCACTTTACCATATATATGTCTCGAATATTCGCTCTGCCTCTGAGGAGTGCACACCGCGGCCTCTCCTCGTACGTGCCTACGTATTACGGAATCGCTTAGACAATAGTACGCTGAGATTCGTAAGCTATTTGTACGCTCATGCATACGTCTTCTAAGAAGTTGCGTACATTTTGTAAATGAACATTCGTTATTAGTGAGCGAATGTTCGCTAATAGCACATAATAATGTATATTTTGTACGCAAATACAACTAATCTATTCGTCGAATATACGAATTTTAGGAAAAGTTCGGCGAATGTCCGGCGAATAATTTTTTGAATGATGCGCCCATCTCTAACTTCAGCATGTCAACACATTTCCACTTGCACAGCAATTTAAATGATAACTCTTTCTTCCTTAGCTTCTTAGAGGTTGCCTATGATTCCTTTGTGACCTCGTGGACTATTGCACTCTTGGTGTGATCTTTGTTGGCCGAGCATCTCCTGGAAAGTGTAACAATTATCTTAAAATTCCAACATTTGTAAACAATCTGAGTGTGGATTGGTGGAGTACAAACTTTATAACGATGCCTTTGTAACCTATTCCAGTCTGATGAGCATCAACAACTCTTTTTCTGAGATCCTCAGAAATCTCCTTTGTTTGTGCCATGGTACATTTCCACAAACACGTCTTGAGTAGATCACTGCTCTTTAAATAAAACAAGCCTCTCATTCATATCTGATTATCATCCCATTGACTGAAAACACTTGACTCTAATTTTACCTTCAAATTATGTGCTAATCTTAAAGGTTCACTTCATATACTTTTGCCACTCACAGATATGTGATATTGGTTCATTTTCCTCAATAAATAAATTACCAAGTCTAATATTTTTGAATTATTAGTTTGATTTGGTTATCTTTACCTACTTTTAGGACTTCTAATCTTTACTGTGTTTACTTGAGACATACGTAAAATCAGTGTCTACAATAAAAAGAAGCTAAAGGAGTTTTCTGACTCCTAAAGCAATTTTACTTATGCCCCAGAAAGTGCTTCGCATAAACAAAAAAGGTAGGCTGATCAGCAGCAGTCCATTCCAGTGCCGAGGATCCTGTCTTAACTGCTTCATGTCCCCTGTGGATGTAAATGTGACATCCTCTCAGGGGTGCACCACCAATGAGGCCAGGTGAGACGATAGCCTCAGGCAGCACCAGGTAGGGGCAAGAGGCAGGCAGCCGAAGGGCAATGGGCTGAAGGGAAGGAGTAAGGTTAAGGTTTCACCTCATGCACCTGCATCTGCTCCATTGTCATGTGGAGCACTGCAGCCATTCATGGGCCTCATCTGTGAGCCATGTGACTGCTGTGACTAGTGAACAGCTGCAACATTACATGGGATGATAGATGGGAGGTCACATTTCCAGTCCACATGGGACTGGAAGCTATGGGAATGGCACCCTCTGTGCTGGAATGCAGCACTGGGGAACAGGTAATGGCTTTTTTATTTTTCTGTTAAGCAGAAATTGTTTTGGGTGTAGGATAAGCCCGGTATTTTTTGTCAATTTTATAACCACTTCAAATCTGTTAGTTTACTTGTCAACTTTGGCTTGGCGACATCAGTTGTGTATAAGTTGGCCAATGAAAAACTAAAGACGCACAACTATTGTAAGGCGTGATTTAATTGTAATTTTTATGCAACTCAGGATTCAGGATTGGCAACACTCCAGAAAAACAGTTACTGATGTGTTACAAATTTTTCAGTAACACAAAACTTTTATTAATCTTTATGCAACTAAAAACCATTAGATTTGTAAATTTCACAGCTTTCATTTCTCAGTTGAATCATGTAGCATGTAGTAATGTCACCACATATACAAACATTAATTGTCATATGTACCACAAGGTGACCTTGCAATTCTTCTTTCGTACTCTGTGTAGACCTAGCCTTAGGTCCATCATAATCCAAATTCAATAAAGATATACACATATGTTTGAATGTGGTAATGCTAGCAGATCACATCACATTTTCAGGACTAAAAACCTTTGATAAATAATTGATTTTCATTTCCATTTATAAATTAGGAGCTCTGTTCCAATGGGAGCATTGTATGATTAGTGTAATACTCTCCTAGCACCATGTAATAATATTGTTGAAGTTCTTTTGCAAATATAGTAGTAGTGTTTTGACTTCAATACAAATTTCAGGGAAAATTTGATTACCCGCTAAGCCCTGTGTTTCATGGTAATGAATCAGTTTTCCATGAAATGGCAGTAAAAATTTTTAAAAAATCATTTTTACCTCATCCATTTCAACCCAAAGAAGCTTCCGTGACCATCCTGTGAAAATCTTGTACGCGGTGATGTATGATGTCAACACGATGTGATGACATTATCACTCGCCGTGTGAGATTTAGCGCTGGATCTCAAGCAAGATGGCTGCAGCGGCCTTTTCACACTCAAGTGTATGATGTAAGTATGATTTCATTTTTTTTTATATTAGCAACTAGTGTTGAGCGAGCATGCTTGGCCGAACTCGCCTACGCTCGGGTCCGCTCCGTGTTCGGCCGAACACCGCGTGTGCTCGAGTGCGATGCTCAAGCATGCTAATGCGTACAAATTTGTATGTTAATGCTACACACTGTACTCTAATGTGTACGAATTTGTATGCTAATGTTACGCAGTGTACGCTAATGTGTACAAATTTGTATGCTAATGCTACGCATTGTATGCTAATGCATACGAATTTGTATGCTAAATTACCATACAAATTCGTACGCATTAGCGTACAATGCGTAGCATTAGCGTACAATGTGTAACATTAGCATACAAATTTGTACGCATTAGCGTACAATGCGTAACATTAGCATTGCTAATGCTACTCATTGTGCGCTAAAGTATACGAATTCAGTTAATTTGCATACTTTAACGAGTGAAAGAGGAGAATTTGCGATTCTGACCTTTTCCTATGAACCCGACACCCTCCCTTCATCCAAGCAGGGGGTGACTGGTCTTCTCCCACTGACTTACATTGTGCTCGAATGCGCTATAGAGCACTTGAGCATCACCAAGTGTTCTTCCAGAGCACCCAAGCACACGAGCACTTTGGTGCTCGATCAACACTATTAGCAACCCTTAAAATGTTTTAATATTGATCGCAGATGTCGCGATCAGCGATGAACGTGGCACCTGAGGGGTTCAATGAGGAGGATGGCGCAATCACCGTCCCTTGTAATTGCACCCACTACTTACAAAAAAACTGTGCTTTGTGATTAATTCATAAATTGCTTTTACTTTTACTCTAAGATGTATTCACTGCCAACCCTAATGGCGATATCTTCCAGTGTAGAGATATCTTCGAGTGTAATAGAGATAATGCTGTGATTCTTGTCTCGAATGAAAGTTTGGAATGTCAGCTTTCAAACATGACTAGCTGCTACCAATCCATATATATGAGCAGCTAAAGAAGCTCCCTCCCTCCTCAGTCTAGAGGAGGAGGGAGGTAGTTGGGGAGCTGACAGCCTGAAGGCGAAAAGAGAAAAAATGGAAATATAAAAAAATTAAAAATAAATTTGGCTTATCGTATGTGTACTGACCCACAGAATATCACAGAAGTTATCATGTTACTTATACCACACAGTGCACACATAAATAAATTCTACAAAATAATGTGAAAATTGCTGTTTTTATCTTTTCTCCTAAAAATAAAATAATACAAGTTATTTCATGCATTATATATACCCCACAATGGTTCAAAAAAAAACCTACAGATCATCCCACAAAATCAAGAAACATTTTTAAAAGAAAAAAATAAAAAGTTTTGACTGCTGGAACATAAAGGAGGATAATGTTACTGGTCCTTAAGGCTAAAATTAGATGGGGTTAAAAATGCATTTGCAACCCCTGATGCACCAACAAAATGTCCTTCAGACATATTAAAAATCTACAATAAAAAGTGACAATTTCTGGAAGATTTTCCAATATTATTATGACTGTTAGGAAGTTAAATCAGTCATAATGCTTGGCAGGGATCAATATATGTCGCAGTGTTTCCTACTACAAATATATTATTATTATTATTATTATTATTATTATTATTATTATTATTATTATAATAACCATACTGATTTTCAAAAGATTCAAATTTGTCTGGAATTTTAATTTCTTTTTTAACCCCTTGACGTCAGCCATGCGGCTATATACGTCCTATCTGCACGTACCCCGTGCAGATAGCACGTGTATAAACGTTCTGGCTGCTCTTTAATCTAAGCGCTGCAAAGCGCTTAGATTAAAGCTTCTTTCTCTGCACTGCCGCTGTCACGGACAGTGCAGAGCCCGGTAATGTCGGCAAGGAACCAATCAGAGTGGTCCCTTGCGTACGATCGCTCCCATTGGTTAGTCTGTGCAGACAAACCAATGGGATTGCGTTACTGTAAAAATGCCGGTTTCAGGCTCTGATCTGCAGATCAGAGCCTGAAATTAGGCATAAGATGTGCCAACAAGATGTGCCCCTGATTCCTCTGTGCCCCAGATGGTGCCCGAGTGCCTGATGTGTCCGATGTGCTAGTGCCCGATGTGTGCCTCCGCTCCCCAGCGCGCCCTGGTGCGCGATCGGTATCGGAACTGCCTTCAGCTGCGTACTCTGCAGCGATCCTAAGGCAGATGTTCCCTTCAGCAGCACAGTGTTCGTTCTTCTGCCCAGCAATAACCGAACCTATAGGATCGGTTTCTGGGCAGAAGAACATATATGGACCAGCCATACTTACCTCCAGCGCCTCCTCCTTGTTCAGCCTCCTCCTCCTTCTTCACTTCACATCGCGATCTAGTGAAGAAGGAGTGAAGAAGATACAGTGAAGCACATCACCATATATCTATATACATAGTATATAGATATATATTACCTACAATATATAACTCTATTTGCCCAAAATAAAAAATTTAAAAAAAAAAATTAAAAAAAAAAAAATATATATATATATATATATATATAGCGCCCTTTAGCGATGAATCAGAATAAAGGACGGCACTTTTTTCACTTTATCTGGATGTGACGCTGCTTTTTTTTATATATATATATATATATATATGGTGTATAATATTATATATATATATATATATATATGAAAAAAGCAGCGTCACATCCAGATAAAGTGAAAAAAGTGGCGCCCTATAGTGATGTTTCAGAATAAAGGACGCCACTTTTTTCACTTTATCTGGATGTGACGCTGCTTTTTTCATTTATATGCTGTATAATATTTATATATATATATATATATATATATATATATATATATATAAACATATATATATATATATGAAAAAAGCAGCGTCACATCCAGATAAAGTGAAAAAATGACATTTTTTTATTTTTTGTTCCATCTTTCAACAAAAAGTGGAAAAAAATGGAAAATGGCAATTTTACAATATACCCCTGGTTGAATACTTTGACATGTCTGTTTTACTCAGTAGTGTCCTTTTCAGCTGATTTTTAATGTTTTGGCTGCATAGGGCCACTGCAGAGACAACATGCTGCTATCTAATGGCCTATGGAAAAAATGGCACTTTAAAGCTGAAAGGTATGCCTTTACTTGTGGGCACCATAAAGTGCCCTGGGAGTGGGCGATGTACACAATTCAGATATTCTCTAAGTCCAGATCAGTTAGGTAATATATTTTGGTATCAATATTTGCATTTATACTACTAATTAAGGGAGTGTAGTGACCAAATTAACAAAAAAAAGTTTAAAAGAATGCTTTTTTTCGCTATTTCTCTGCTCATAATAATAAAAAAAACATAGTAATTTATGAAATCAGTCAAGAAAATAAATACCCTATGTGTATTGGAAAAAATAAAGTCAAAACAGTTATGATATGCAAAGCACTTGGAAAGATATTATTATTTAAAACCGTGCATAACATGACTGTAAATTTTGACCTGGACATTGGGGTATCAATGACCCTTGGTCATGAAAGGGTTAAGTTTGAGACTGATTCAATTGATTTGCCCATTTCTAATATCTAGTCAATGTTTACTAGCTCTTTTTCTTTTATCATTACAGTAAAGAGCAATTACATTTTCTCACAATGCTACAAACATTTTATGAAAAGACTTTATAATCTTTGACATGATAAGCACTGCATACTTGTGATGTGAAAAGAATTCTAGATTGAATATGTGTTCTTTATTAATACATAAACTGGTCTTACAGGTTTCTAAAGATTCCCCATCAGAGTTTAAAAAATTACTTTTTTTCTGTATTTCCAATAACATTTTAGCAAATGATACATGCTACAATTGTGACTTTCATCCATTCTGGGAAATAGACTATCAAGTGCAATATACAAGATTCCCATATAATCAATTTGTTAATGGACAGTGTTTAAAAATGTGATCTTAAGTAACAGACAAGCTAATTTTCCTTAGTAATTTGTGCACTTTGGATTTGAGTGCTTTGTCTATAATGCCAATTTTACTGGGCACAAAATGTAACAATGGAAATTTCGTCAGTAAAAATCAGTCACCCAGCAAAGAACAAAACAGGCCTCACAACCTCTTGCAAAACCTCCGCTTCAGCAATCACCGGGAAAGATTTCCACATAATACTATTATGCCAGTTTTATCTTTGAAAGATTTCTTTGATATCCTAGATAGTGTCTATGTGATGCCGCAATAGCTTTTATACTTCAGAATAGAAGAGCCTTATAATAACAGGATTTATAGAGATTTTTCTTCTGCATTTGAGACTTACAAACATCAGTACAATATCTTACATTGGATACAAACAGGATGTATAATGTATCTTGACACAGTTTGGACAGTTTAGTATTAAAATCAAATCTGGTTCAAAATGAATTAGATTTGTTATGAAAATCCTATTGCCCAATAAATGCAATGTTTTGGTGATTCACTTTGGACGAATCAAGCAAAACTACAGGAAGGATGAAGATGGAGCATCATATAAGCCTAGGAGGGAGGGGGCTTGTCTTGATTAAAGGGGTTCTCCAGGAATTAAGAAAATAAAAATATTTAAATATTACTTCATTAAAAATATATTTCCAAATACCATTCATTAGTTATAAAATATGCCAGATTCAGACCAAGCTCGGCTGCTACTAGCTCTGTGCAAATATTTCCTGTATGGTGTTTTTTCTTCACAAGGCCAGCACACAAAACCACTGGAGTGTATAAGATCTGCAAGATAAAAAAAAAGTGAAACACAAACTTAGGTACCAGGGCTCTAATGCAGCACATAAGTCAGGATCATTAGATTCTGTGGAATCCATGGGGAGGGAAGAACTATTCACTCAAAGTTCTGCTTCATGCTGTTTTCATACAGATGCTGGCAATTAATTCTGCAATTACCATAGGTTTAAAATTTTGCTAGTGCCATTCAATAATCTGTGTACCAAGCATGTGCCTTTACATTTATAAGCCTCATAGTAAAATGTCTGGCAAACAGCAGAGTGGAAAAAGTGGTTGTAAAAGCACAAACAGTCGTAACAGCCCAAGTTATCCGGTCAGTAGTAGTAGCAGCAGACCACAGTTCTCCCTTGCTTCCAATTGGCATCAGATTATTACTGAGGACAAAGAGGAAGACATTGTGGACTGGATGGCTCGCTCCATTCAGTCATAGCAGGATGATGTTGAGGTCACCTTTGAGTCTGGCACTGTGCCTGGAGCCAGGGGTCACAACATTCCTCCTGATTCTCCTTATTGCTGCCTCAGAGAAGCCTTTCAGCTGCATGATCTCTGTCCTCTTTGCTCCTTCTTAGTGGAGCACTTTCTTTTTTAACAACAAAGAGGCAACAAAACCTCATGTGCTATGTAGGCAGAAGACCCCATGTATAGCTGTGTTTGTGGTGATAGTAATAGTAGTAGTGACACTAGCAGCCAGGAGGTGCTGGTAGGGGCAGCGCTAGTGACAGTGGCACTTAGGACAAATACAAAGAAGGGAATCTGGAGGGGGTCCAAGGAGCCCAAAATAATATATCACAGTTTCATAAAAGTGTTGATGGTGATGATTGTGTGTTGAACAGGACCAGTGAGTGCTGAGGGGGAGAAGACATCAGAGAAGGTGGGTGGTCACCATGGAGGCAATGCAAGGTCAAAACTTCTAAAAGAAATTCCAGGGCCAGATCTACTTCTATTGTGGCCAGCTTGGGAACTGGTGATGACACTGATACTGTGGATACAGGTTCAAAATATGCCAGATTCAGACCAAGCTCGGCTGCTACTAGCTCTGTGCAAATATCTCCTGTATGGTGTTTTTTCTTCACAAGGCCAGCACACAAAACCACTGGAGTGTATAAGATCTGCAAGATAAAAATAAGTGAAACACAAACTTAGGTACCAGGACTCTAATGCTGCACATGAGACCTGTGTGAAAATAGAACTGGCCAGCGTCCAGAACCAAAACAAATGTGTCTTTCTTCTCCTGGTCATCTTTGTGGCAGCCAGGTCATATCCCCAAGCTGTATGGTGTCCTTGTCATCATCAGCTGATTCTTTTGCTCAGACTCCTCCTTGTCCTCCGCTCCACCATGAGACATACATAACAGAATGTGTGGCCATGAGGAAACTATTTGCGACAAGCAAATCACTTGTGTCCAAGCTGAACTCCAACCAGGCCAAATTGCTGATGATGCAGTTGCTGCCATAGTATTGTGTTGTAGTAATTGTGGCACAGTTCTGCGTCTTCCTCAAAATTAAATTTAGCAGGCATCGGTAGTTCAGTTCAGCTGCCTATAAAACATCATGGAAATGTTACATAGTTCTGCTCCATCAACCAAATGTAATTCTGTATCCCATCAGTTGGACTTTTTGTAAAATCGGTGTCCTGTCTGTATAAATTTTCTCGTCATCCACAAAATGTCATTCTTTTATGCTATCGGTTAAACATTATGCCAGGAAGATATTTTCTGTTTGCAAAAATTGTCTACTTATCCAGAGAATTTAATTCTTCTTCCATCAGCCAGTCTATTTGTCAAAATGAACAAGGCATGAATCATTGAGTGTTTGCAGACACCACCAGTTGAGACCAATAAATAGGTTTGCCTTTGCTGACAGTGGCTACTTATTCCTGGCCTCATCACACCAGTGCCGCTGTCTGCCTGTCTACCATCATGTTCCATAATGCATGGCTGCTGCTGTCACCACTGCAGCTGCTACTTTTTACAGTATACTGCCACTGCCATTAGCCCCTACCCCTACACAGCCACGCACATATCTACTGCCTTGTCTGTTCCATGCTACGATTGCTGCCACATACAACTATTATCTCTAAACACTGTAGACCTTACCAAACCCTTTCCACATCCACGATGTACTGCTGCTGCTCCCAATAAAAGGAGAATATTTCCAGGCTTGACAGCTTGTTCATAACAAGCCATTGTTTCTTCTGACAATTAACACTTGTATGTATATAAATGAGCAGACATTGTTTCAAACAAAAAGTGAAAAACAGGAGATCAAGGGATCCCTGTTGCTTATAGCAATATGTACATTCCTGCCAAGCGAATAGAAGCCAAACAATTTGACTTAGATTTGAAAGTAAAAATAATTTTTTTCATGCTTCATGGTAATGAATCTATTTTTCCTGAAATGGTAGCAAAAACACATTAAAAAAACATACTTCATCCATTTGCTACTAGTGATAAGTAGGATAGAAACCATAAGAAAAGAAAGCTATTAGGGACAAGGTTAAATAGAAATATAATGAAAAGAAGAAGACAGCATTAGCAATAGAAACTTAGGGGGAGAAAGCTATTGGCAATAGGTAAGATATGAACATACCTTATGAAATATAGAAATGGTGCAGAATATCAACAAAGACTAAATTAGTAAGTGTAATTTAGTCATCTTAAAAATAGATTGGTCAACAGTAGCCAGAAACTGGCCAACCCCTTTAAAGTTGTCCAAACTGGCCAACCAGGCGAAAGACCAAGAATTCATCTGGGAACCTTCTACCTGGGAAATTCTAAACACAACCAACTTCTTTATAGGCAATTTTACAGGACAAATTATCTCTTTGGTTGCATTTGGGGAAAAAAACAGTGCAGCAGCACTCTGCAAACACAAATAATGTACAATAATGCCATAGTCATATAAAACATTTAGTACTACGCTTATTTTGCAAAATTGAGAATCTTGGCAAATCATTTTGTACAAAATATTTGAGCCCGTCTGCCATACATCAAGGCGTTCTCTTTAAGACGGGAACCTAACACTAATTTCTACCTGTTATGTGCCATAATGGCCACCACAAAACTCAGGGAGTGCTGGTTCCTCATGCATGCTGGGTCCACTCTGCCTTTGCCATTTTAGGTGCCTTAAAGGCCTCCATTGAATCCAGGAATGCAGGTACCAACATGCATGCTGAGCCCACTCCATACCTCTCCTGGTGCCTCACAGCTTCCAATACATATACTGAGAGCAGGACACAGTTTTATACTTACTCTGATTAAAATCAGCCTATGAGGCAGACTGGCTTATTAGGAGTGCAAGACTGGCTGGAGTAGCCACACCTCCAGATCAGTATAACTGCAAAAAAAGGGGGTCAGTAAGCACATCCAAAGTGCAGGTGCACGCTGCCATGGCTAGAGACACAAAGGAAAAAAACAGTGCAGCAGCACTCTGCATTTGTTCATTTTGAGCAATTTTAGACTAATTTATATGGGACCCTTTAAATGCTTCTTATAGTTGTAATTACAGCTAGGGGCATAACTACCATAGAGACAGACCATGCAACTGCTATGGGGCCCAGGGCAAGAGGGGGCCCAGTCTAAGTTGGGGTTATCTCCTCTTCTACTGGAGGTGAAAACTTGGTCAGGACTCTACCCTCTGAAGAAACAACTTTTAGCAACCGAGGCAGTGGAAAAAATGGCCGAAGGCTCATTGAAAGGGTTTTAGTCGAAAACCCTTCTGTCCTGTGTGGGGGGCCCAGTTTGATCCTTGCTATAGGCCTCTAACTTCTCTATGTACACCACTGATTGCAGCACCTTCGTTATCCTTCCCTCAGACAATGGAAATCCCCCAAAAAAGATTAATAATGTTTGTTAATGTTACAGATGTAGCAGCCACCAAGTGAACAGCTGGCACGCTACACTGTTTATGTAGCACAGCATCCTAATACCAAATGTATCACAGGCATGCTTCATAAATAGTATAGGCATTAATGTAGCACAACAGGGCTGTTTGTTTGGTGACTGCTAAATCTGTAACTCAAAACTTACTATTCTCCAAGAAAATCCTGCACTGCCAACTTCTTAAAAACCAGGTTATTTATTTGCAGGATACAAGCAAGTAAAATGTTTGACTTATTTTGGGCTACACTTGCGCTTTGTAAAAAAAAAAACACAATAGTATTTCAATGAGTGTTCAGTGAATATCTACATTGAAGTATTACTTGTTTTTGTCACTAATGTGAACAGTGTCCACACTTTTCTCCTAATAAGTTCTGATTCCAGCCCCTTATGTCCAACCATCTTGCTTCTTTAAACCAGCGTCATTTACTTCTAACTCATATGTGGGCACTATTACATGGCTGACACAAAGCTATGGGTGATTATGTGTGCCTAATGTTGGGGCCACTACTTGTATCAGTGGCTAACAAAATAGGTTATCTATCAATCTTTGTGGAAACAGCAGACAGTGTAAAATGAGACAGTTCTTTCCCACTTTAGCAGAATCTGTGGCTACCAGAACAGGTTATCTAGCAATTAATGTGGATATGCCATAAACAGTGAATTGAGAAAGCTCTTTCCCACTTTAGTAGAATTAGTGGCTAACATAACAGGCTATCTATCAATCTATGTGGAAACAGCAGACAGTGTAAAATGAGACAGCTCTTTCCCACTATACTAGAATCAGGTTATCTATGAATCAATGTGGACACCCCAGTGAAATGAGACAGCTCTTTCCTACTATACTAGAATCAGCGGTTAACAGGACAGGTTATCTATCAATCAATGTGGACACCCCAGTGAAATGAGACAGCTCGTTCCCACTATACTAGAATCAGTGGTTAACAGAGCAAGTTATCTATCAATCAATAAGACAGCTCTTTCCTTTACTAAAGGTTGCTCTATGCCTTTTTTTATTTAGCTAGGGAATAGGTAGGATGGTTGGTGGCCTGCACAATGATGCGCACTTCCATATACTGTATGTGACCTGTCTATCATACTGACGCACAGTAACTGTTGCACCACCAAAAACGACTAGCCATGCATGTTGCTGCAAAGCCCAGTGATGTACACCGAGATACACTCTCCGTGCAGGCCGGGATATAGCTGATTTAATTTGCTTTGTGACAAACTTTTTCGGAACTAAACAATTTTTTGGTAGAAATTTTGCAAATTTTTTTATAGAATTTTCTGCAGACTAGTTTATTAGACAGTTGTGAAATTAAAGCAAAAATATATTTATTCTAGATGCCTAACTGAGATTGTCTTTTTGTGGTTAACAGATCTCACTGCTAATGAGAAGAAAGCTTTCAGCATTGCAGCATCGTGTTTAATCCAGAATCACTGCTGTCCCTATTCTCTGTCTATAATGGACCTGTCGGGAAACGTCCATCCCCCATTAAGTATAGGAAATCTTCTGCAAGATATTGGAAGTGATTCTGTTTGTGGTTTAAAGGTAGTTAAAATAGCGAAGTATGAAAGCATAAAGCATAGTAAAGAAAGGAATTGGAGAGATACAAAATACCTTTCAGTCATTTTTATTTGACTCTGAAAACTTTGTGCACAGTTTAGAAAATATTTTCTCTTTGAAAACTTACTGTATATGCATGCCCAAGCTGAAGACACAAGTGGTCTGTTACTTAACCCCTGAAGAATCGGGCTGTTTTTTTTCGTTTGTTTGTTTTCTTTTTTGTGCCATCTCAAGATCCATAACTTTGTTATTTTTCCATTAATTAAGCTATCAATTTTTTTTTTTTTTTATAAATTGCATTCTTTCAATGGTCTCATTTGGGGGTATTTATAATATTATCAACTTTTTTAACTCTTTCTGGGAAGGACAAAGAATAAAACAGCAATTCTGTCATTTTTTTTCTTCAATTTCTAATTTTACTCCATTCAGAGTGTGGTTTTTCTTCTTTTTCTTGTACTAATCGTTGGGGTTCCGACCGGTGACCCCCACGAATCAGCTGTTTGAGAAGGCACTAGTGCTCGCAGTAGTGCTGACACCTTCTTTCAGCTAACCAATTACAGTGTCATACATTGTATATTGCAGCAGTGCTTCGTATCTCAGCCCAGTCCCATTCACTTCAATACGCCTAGGTCATATGACCAATAAACGTGATGTCATATGGCCTAGGCAAAGCTGGAGAGCTGATGAACCTAGGTGTCAGACCCCCATCAAAAAGATTGTCACGACCTATCCAGAGGATAGGTCATTAGTGATAAGCGAGCATGCTCCGCCGAATATGCTATAGTGCCATACTCGAGTCCCCTCCCCGCACGCTAATTAGCCAATTAGTGTGCGGGGAGGTACTGGCATTCACTGTAATGCCGTAGCCTTCTTGGCTACTGGCATTACAGTGATTGGCTGGCCGGGAACGCGTCATCGGGTGCTATATAGCACCTGATGACATGTGACCGGCTCAGACCGAGTCAGGGAGAGTTGCTGCAAGGAGGGACAGATAGTGTAGGGAGAGAAATTTGCTAGGCAGGGCTAGATTTTCAGTTGAAAAGACCAAAAAAACCCTTTTAAGGGCCATTGTGATATCTGGCTACACTATTTTTTATTTTTTTGGGGGGGGTTAAAAATTGCACAAGGTGGCCTGACCTTAATGCCACCTGCACAGCTGGTGCATTCTAATGCTTTCTGTATCCTATATACCTGACATCCATTGCTATTTTTTCTGCCGCTAATCAAGCCGACAGTTCCTCATCTGCGTCTGCTGTATAACGTTTGCGCAAGGAGGCACAGATAGTGTAGGAATAGGATTCGGTTAGGCAGGACTAGTTGTTCTGTTAAAAAGACACAAAAGTCTATTGTTATATCTGGCTGCAATTTATTTTTTTCTCTTGGGGCAAAAAGAACGCAAGTTTGCCTCACGCTAACACCACCTACACAGCGCGTGCATTATAACGTGTCTGTAGTCTATATACCTGATATCCGTTGCTATTTTTTCTGCCGCTAATCAAGCCGACAGTACCTCATCTGCGTTTGTTGTATAACATTTGCGCAAAGAGGCACAGATAGTGTAGGGATACGATTTGGCTAGGCAGGGCTAGTTGTTCTGCTGAAAAGACACAAAAGTCTATTGTTATATCTGGCTGCAATTTTTTTTTCTTTTGGGGCAAAAAGAACGCAAGTTTGCCTTATGCAAACACCACCTGCACAGCGTGTGCATTATAACGTTTCTGTAGTCTACATACCTGACATCCGTTTCTATTTTTTCTGCCGCTAATCAAGCCGGCAGTACCTCATCTGCGTCTGCTGTATAACTTTTGCACAAGGAGGCACAGAAAGTGTAGGGATAGGATTTTATCTGGCTGCAATTTAATTTTTTCTCTTGGGGCAAAAATAACGCAAGTTTGCCTGACCTTAACACCACCTGTGCAGCTTGGGCATTATAACGTTGCTGTATCCTATATAGCTGACATACGTTTTTTTTCTGCCGTTAATCAAGGCGATATTACCTGCACTACGTCTGCTGTATAAAGTTTGCGCAAACAGGGACAGATACTGTAGGGATAGAAATTGGCTAGGCAGGGCTAGTTGTTCTGTTGAAAAGCCCTTTTAAGGGATATTATATCTGACTGCAATATATTTTTTTTCTGTGGTGGGTTAAAAATTTCGCAAGGTTGTGTGACCTTAACACCACCTTTGCAGCGTCTGCTGTCTAACATTTGTGTATCCCAAATAACAGAAATCCGGTGTATTTTTATCTGCTGCTATTCAAGGTGACATTACTAATGTCGCCGTGATTAGCGGCAGAAAAAAAAGCAACAAATGTCAGGTATATAGGAGAAGCAAACATTGTACAGCACATGTAATGTCGCCATGATTAGCGGCAGAAAAAAACGCAACAAATGTCAAGTATATAGAAGAGCCAAACATTGTACTGCACACGCTTCACAGCTGGTATTAAGATTAGGCAAACTTGCGCAAATTTTGACCATCAAGAATAAAAATTTTGCAGACAGTTATAACAAAAGTCCTTAAAATGACTTTGGGGTCTTTTCAACAGAATAACTAGCCCTGCCTAGCCAAATCCTATCCCTACACTATCTGTGCCTGATTGCGCAAATGTTATACATTATATGAATAACGGCATCAAATATTTCTAAATATTTCTGACATTCAGTGAAATTTTTTTGCTCATACACTAAAAAAAATCTGCACAACTGTACTTTTGACAAACTTGCATATATACCATTTCATATGCACCAGGCGAGCAGGGAAAGGGACAGGGAAGTGGTCATGCTGCTGATGGTGTAACCAGAGGCCATGGCTCTGGGCGCGGTGAAACAGTGTCTGCTGGCAGAGCAGAAACAAAGTCATCCAAAACTCCTAGCTTCATGTCCCAGTTTGCAGGGCGGCGCAAGACAGGTTCTTGTTAGAGGAGGACATGTTAGGAGGAGGACCAGAGTGAGGTTAATTTTTTAGGTTAAAAAATTAGGGGTGAGGGCCTGCTGGTTAACCTCTTAAATATTTAAAGGCAAGGGCAGCCTAATAAGCATTTTGATATGATGGAGGAAGAGGGGGAAGAGGATGAGAAAAGGAAGAGGAAGGAATGCATGGGAATAAAGTGTAGTTAGAAATGAGCGAACGTGCTCGTAGCGAGCACTGTACCGCTCGGCTCCCCTGCGCTCGCATGGGTGCAGGCAGCCGCTTCCGTCCAATGTGCCCATATAAAATGTGCCCTTTAAAAAAAAGGAGAAATCCAAGAGATTATAATAATTATTTTTTTTTTAATACTTTTCTGAATTATTATATGTATTATTAGCATTCAACGTAGCCAGAACATCTATTCTATTTTATTCTATTGTTTTTCATATCTCCATCATATGCTGTATGCTGTGACAATGAATATATTGATGGAGTTATATTGGAAAATGAATTATGAAAATGCGCTTGTGGTACCTTAGATTTTTTCATATACTTGTACATGAAGGAATTATATTCCTTAGACATTTCTATTATTATAGACTTCTTTGATTTCAACTGTATCAATAGGAATTAAAAAGATATATGAAAAGGTTTTAGACTTTTTTTAAGACTTTTTTTTAGACTTTTTCCAATAGACTATTGGTAGACATGGTGCTTTATAGATGTTATTACTTTCATTTCTTTTACAACTCCTGGAAAAATATGATTACGTTCATGCTGTGAAGTCTAATGGCAATCCTTTTCAGTAGATCGCTATTTCAGGTATCAGCATTTCCAGAGCGAAATTCTTTTTTCCTGACAGATAGTATAACAATCCCAGTTGTGCGCAATACTGCAGACCCGGATTTCACCTATGTAAGTCGCCTTTCCCAAGTTCTAACAGTGGCTCTTGGTACTCAGATACCGCCACAGCAGATTCACAAATCCATATATATGAAGGACATATCAATACTGACAGAAAACACAAAAAAAACTAGAAAACACTAAAATAAACTTCTGTAGGTGGCAGGAACTGAATGCTGAGGGTCACTGGAGGAGGGGGGGGGGCGATTATCCAGCAATGAAGTGTATAGCAGGTGTATGGCATACCGTAAGATAACATATGAATGACTACGAAAAGAAATAGCGCTAGTCTATACAAATTCGAATTCAAATATACGAATTCAACTCAGCAATACACACAGGACAATACAAGAGCACAAAAACTTGCAAATCTCAAACACAGCAAGACTTGAATTCTAGAGTAGACAGCAAACACACCAGGCTGACAAGACACAATTGTGGAACTACAGATCCCATAATACAGAACAAAGTATAAACTATGTGGAAGAAAATGAATCTGTCAAGCACTACAACCTGACAAACAGAATGGTGTAAGGCCTTAATGTAAAATGACTAAACAACCACCAACTCCAACCTAATCAACCAAGCATATCTAGATTCAGATTCAAATTAGTAACTAGGTAAACATAAAGTAACAGGTAGACCCATGTTGCTTGTAACAGATATATGTTTAATTAAATAGGTTTTTCAGCCACTTATATGTATTTTGTATAGATCTGCATAGTTTAAAGGGGTTATCCCATGATTAATGTTTAAAATGAAAATCAGACATCATATAGGACATGACAACCTCTTTCTAACAAAGCTAGAACCAGCACTGTACCTCACATGGATCCAGAGATCTCCACATTCATTGCTCTGCTAGATTTATATCAAGCTGACAGCTCAAGGGGAGTGCTTCAGCTAAGGGGGCGTGTCCATGCTCTCCCTATCACAGCTCAGGAGAGTTGAGGGATGAAACTGAGCATGTGCGACCATCTCAGTGAGCAGGTCAAAGAAATTAGGATAAGAACAAACAGCTGGTGGCAATATACAGATACATTGTATTGGATTACTCAGTGGCTATAGTAAATTTTTAATTACAAGCAATTACAAAAATATTCAGGTCCAGGTGCTGGTTTAAAAACTGTAGAATATTTTTCGTGGGACATCCCCTTTAAAATAAAAAATATCATAATAACCCCATAATAGTCCCCTTTAAGTCTTTGCATCTTGATTCTTCTCAACACAAAGGTAATGATTGCACAGACATTTACTGCTTGAGGCAGGTAACCGCTGACTGGTCATTTTCTGCATGTTGAAAGGGACCAGGAACCAAAAACCAACAAGGAGCTGCGAAGCATATGAATGAGAGCGTTAAGATGCTGCTACTTATTATTTTTTCACAATGTATAGCTTTTTTTTTAAAGGACATCTATCAGCAGTTTTGTACCTGTGAGACTGGCTGACATATTACATGTGCGCTTGGCAACTGAAGACATCTGAGTTGGTCCCATGGTCATATGTGCCTGCGTAGCTGAGAAAAATGAAGTGTTAATATAAATGCACCTCTAAGAGCAACGGGGCGTTGCCGTTACACCTACAGGTTCCACTTTCTTTGCAACTGTTGCTTCCTTTCCAATTTGATTGACAGGGCCAGGTGTGATTACACTTTCGTTGCCTGTCCCTGTAGATCAAAGTGGACAACAAAAAAGATTAAGATTGGACAAGACCAGAACAATGCATTTTTTACATAAAAATTATTTGGTCATATACTTACTGGTAATTATTATCCACGTCTTAAAAAAATATGTCAATGTATGAATGATAAGTCTGATCCATGCTGTTTAACTCCTTAAATATCACGATCAATGCTGACCACCACATTAAGTGGATAGAAAGAGGAAGGGAGTTTCCTTTTTTGAAATGATCAGCCTCTCTGTGATATGCTTGTGGGGTGCTGAGGAGTTGCTAGGGCTGCCTGAGGCCAAACTACAGACTTTTGCCTGTGATGTAGTGATGCCTAGTCATTGTGTTAGTTTTTACATTATATGAGTGATCAGAAGATCATGTGTTCAGGTCCCCGAGTGGACACAGGAAATAGTACAAAAAAAAATTAAATGTGTTTACAAATTATATATGTACAATTTGAATGTACATGACATGTAAAAAATATATGTACATAATTGATATCACCCCATCTGTATACCTATACATTAAATGATTACATTACTTAACCCATATGGTGAACATCATTAAATATAAAAATATTAAAATTGCAAAATCTCCATTATTTTCTTCATTAAACTTCAAAAACTGCAATAAAAAGTGATCTATGAAAAAATGTAAACTTGTTCCACCAAAACAATCCCACATATCTTCATCGATGAGAAAATAAACATATTATGAGCATTTGACGTGTCAACACAAAAACACTTTTTAAAAAAAAATAAAACGAAGTAGAAAACCCTGAAAAGAGTCATGCACATTTCATATTGGTGTAATCATATTAACACAGTAAAGAAGTCATGTCACTGACAGAACACTGTTTTTTCAAGCCATCACCCCCTAAAATGTTAAAAGTCCTATAATACATTAAATGTACCCCAAAAAAGTGCTGTTTAAAATGCAATTTATCTGACAAAGAACAAACCCTCATACAGCTATGTTTATGGAAAAAATAAAGTTAAGGCTTATGAAATATGGAAATGAAAAAAAAAAGCTGCATGCTGATGTCCAAAATAGGCTATATCCTAAAGGAGTTAAAACATGGACAGCTAGAAAAAACAATGTAAACAATTGTTGCCTTGGTCTACAGTGTCACACTGGCCCACCAGAGTACCAGAGGATCATCTCGTGGGCCCAGGTTCTGATACCATTGTGGCTTCCAAAGATCCAGGAGAAAATAAAATATTTTTTTTGCCTCTGAGAATAATTTCCTCTGCTGAACACAAGGAACCCCAGTCTGACACTGTTGGTCTATAACCACCTCCAGTTTCCAACCAGACATTATATCTCCTTAAGTAAGTCTGAAATAAAGTTTCCTTTCAATGACCAGGAGAACTCACAAACCTACAGTTCTTCCATCAGTCTTTTATGTTGAATTGGACTACAAGAACATTAATATAAAGTTGCCTTCAGAAGATATCCTCATTCAGTAAGGTCAAAGAAATTTTGTCTAGTAGACCCCGGGCTAATCTCGGATCTGCACCTGTGTTTTCACCACCCAAATATAAAAAACTTCTGGTAGTAATCAAAACCCTCATTCAGGATTTTTTTTTCTAATTTTGACCACTACCTCAATAATTAGTGTTGAGTGAAATGAAGCATTCGAAGCGGAATTTGGTCCGAAGTTTGGGAAAACTTTGATTCATAATGAAGCCAAATTTCCTTGTGCTTTGTGGTAATGAATCAAATCGGCGGCTGCATATTTTACATAGAGAAAGTAAGAATCTCAGGAACGTGGGATTGCCCATAATGCTGTGAGGTTAGCCAATCCGCAGGTAGCCATCCTATGTGATGTCACAGCCCTATAAAACCCTGATCCCACGAGGTCACCGCCATTTCACTGTGAGCTGAGCATAAAGCGAGACGTGACAAGTGCTAATGTGCTAGCAACACTGTTGCTGAAAACTGTTTAAAAAGAATACTGGATAGGGAGAGTGCAGGGTGAGTTCAGGGAAATCGTGCAGAGAGTTTTTTGAGACTGTAGGGAGAGCATAGCGAGACTGCAAGTTCATTGTAATCGTTGTGTGCATCACGTTCTAGTGCACCCAAATTCAGATTTAATCACTTATTTTATGTAATTTTTTGCCCTGTACATGTGTGCAGTGGAGCAAAATTCATTATGTCTTCTGTTTGCTGTTGCGTTACACAGTATTGGGCCACGGTTAAATACTTTGCCCTGTTCATGTGTGCAGTGGAGTGCAATTTATCATAGTAAATGCCCTCTGTTAGCTGTTGCGTTACATAACGTCAATATGACTTCACAGTTAAATACTTTGCCCTGTACATGAGTGAAGTGGAACTAAATTTATTATAACGAATGACTTCAACATGTTGTATTTTCTTTCTGGCCGCCTCTCAGCAGGGGTTAACGTGCTGCGGCCGGATTTGCGGCCTGCCCCCATTACAGTGAATGGGGCAGAAGCGCAGTTCCGGCCCCACACGTGCACCTGCAGCAGCACGGAACCGGCGGGCCCTTTCACCCCCCAGATCCATGCTGCTGCTAGTGTGAAATTAGCCTTTGCTGTTGCTTTACATACTGTCAATATGATGCCTCAGTTAAATACTTTGCCCTGTACAGTGGAACTAAATTGATGACAACAAATTCTTTCTGTTAGCTGTTGTATTACATAATGTCAGTATGGCATGATGATTAAATACTTTGCCCTCTACATATGTGAAGTGGAGCAAAATTTAACAGCGAATGGCTTCTGTTAGCAATATAGTTGCTATACACTCTGGCAAACAGTCAGTTGCCAGGGCCCTCCAAATGAATGGGCAGTGGCAAAAATTATGCTGTAGCCAGCACAAGTAGCAAAAGAAGAAGGGGTGGTAGTAGCAGTTGCCACAGCAACAGGCCAGAGGTGCCACTGTCATCTAGCGGCCGTTTTTTGACCAACAATACAGCTTTACTGGAATGGTTGACTTGCTCTTTACAATCATCTCAAGTTACAACAGATAAACACAGCCAGCAATTGGTTGGTTCTTCTAACACCATACTTAGGCTATTTTCACACTTGCGGCAGCAGTGTCCGGCAGGCTGTTACTGTGGGGGAACAGCCTGACGGATCTGTGCTAACGCTAGCCCACTGTGTCACTGGAAGTCTTGAAGTGCTGCGGCCGGACCTCTGGCCCGCTCCCATTATAATGAATGGGGCCGAAGCAGACTTCCGGCGGCATGGTGGGCTAGCGTTACCACAGACCCTGGAGACTGTTACCCCACCGTAACAGCCTGCTGGACCTTACTGCCGAAAGTGTGAACGTAGCCTTAGTTGCATGGCCCAGGAACTGCCTCTATGTACTCAATATGTCCTGAACCTGCCTCTATCTTTTGCTGCTTCGTCTGTAAGACAAGTAATGTTTGCCGCTGGCTCTGCTCCTTTTTCAGCTACAATGAAGTTTGTGGAGACAGTAGTGATTTGTGACAAATTAATTTGTTATGAATCAAATTTCTTGGCTAAGTTCGGCAAATCGAATTTTTCAAAACTTTGCTCATCTCTACCAATAATGCTTCTCTCATATATCCAACACCCCATGCCCTCAGCTAAGAAAATACGTTTTTATATTCTTGTCTCATTAGCCAAGTCTTTGCTACTTTTAATTGGAATTAGAAAAATTCCCCTTTGATAACATAATGGCTTTAAAAGGTCAACCACATCTTCTATATGTAGGACCTTTCATTCTGGGCATCTGAGACTCATCTCTTCTATGCAGTATGGAGCCCTTGTATTATCCTGCAATTCCCATATTATTACTACAGAATGATATTGACTGTCTTTGCACTGGGTGTACTAATTCAATACTTTATCTTGGTGACACGTATCTGGTCCCCCTAAAACCCACCCTAACTTCCATGGTAAATTTAATTTGTTATTTGTACATTGTTTTCCATTGTATTTACAGGATCTCACATCCTTGCTCTATCATTGTAAAGAAATTGTAAATTGTAAAGAAAAAACATAATTAGTTATATATGGATACAACTCAGAATCGTGCTATAAATGCATTAGCAGCAGTTACTAGGAACTGTAAAATGCTAATAATTACAATCAAAACAATCTGAACAAACACCTCCAGCAATATATAAATCACAAACATATTCAATTATTTTTTATGGACACAAATAATGTTGCCAATTTGTACGTATTGTCTGTGACTTTGAGGGCAGTTTACAAATTTGTAATGAATAGTAAAAAAAACCTAAAATAAAAAAATGATAACATTTAAAAATGAGCACATATCATGTAAGATATGATTTGGTCCAAAAAAATTCTACCCTAATCAAAAGTGCTCCAGTCTCCTAGGACTGTATCCACCCCCCTTCAAGCTCCCCTTCCCCCAAAGACAGCAATAGTATTGTTAAAGTGACAGTGACAGACTATAGCTAATGGTAACACTATTTAATTAGTCGAATGCACTAGTTGATTTGTTATGTTTTTTAAATTAAAAATAAAAAAAGCCCAAAAATGATTCCCTTTCCAAGTACCTTGGAAATGAACCCGAGTTTGGGAAATGTTTTTTACAGTCCAAATTAATTTATGAAGTTATTACGCGAAGTCTTGCGAGACTTCGCAAAGCAATAATTCCGGCTCATTGGAGCCAATACCTTCTAATACTGTACGAAGGTCCCACTCCCTATAGTATTAGAACGAAGTTTTATGCGAATAGACTTTGGTTGTTTCTTCCGAAGTCAATTCGCTCATCTCTAACTGTAATCAGTGGAGATGATTTCAATAAAACCCAGTGTCAAATACCCTTACAATTCTAGTTAGATAAAAAGTCATTTTAGCTATAATTGTTATAATTACAATGTAGTTGAGTTGTGAAAGGGACATAAATTCAAATTGTCTAGGATTAAATTTGCTAGATTTGATTCAGAATTCTTTCCCTCGTTAATCTTTCTGCTGTCATTGCGGTAATGACAAACAGTTTGGCCACACAGTTTGTAAGAGTCGGTCCACTCAGAACATACATCTGACACCGCGCTGACATTGACGCTACATTTTTCATTTATCTGATTTCTGATGTATTTATTACCTGTCAGCAAAAAGAAAATGACATTGTAATTTTTTACAGGGAATCAGACGTTTTTCAGACATTGGAAACAGAAAATTATAATAATATCACAGGCTTCTTTTGGGAAATGTCTAAGAAAACGGAATTGGATATTTCCTCATTGAAAGGTTGCTCTGGGCCTGATATATATGCTATTAACATCCTGAGGCATATTTAATAACGTGGTGCAATCTTAAAAGTATTCTGTAACCAAGAGCAATAAATCATATAGTTATCACTACCTTGCTGTTTTGCTTGGCACCGTACAAAAATGAGAGATATCATTTTCTTGACAGCTGTAGATTATATTTCTGCACTAGTTTTCACAGTTGAGTTATCCCATTCCTATCTCTTTAACTTATAACTTTTACTAATTAGGGATCAAATTACTAATCACAGGACTACACAGATGACATTTTAGAATGTTAGTCATTATTGGCAGAAGACAAGTTTGTGCACATGTAATGTACATAAATACACTGACATATACCGTATTGTAACACTGGGAATGCTAAAGTACTGGAGGGGGTTTCTATCTCACCGAGAATGCTCAGATGGGTTAGGTAAAAGATAGGTGGATATGTGTTGGTAGAGGGACCTACCATTCCCCCACCCCCTTCCAGTACAACATGTTCCTCTATCCCAGGGATGGCCAACCTGTGCCCTGCTGTAGGCATTCTGGGCATTCTGGGAGCTGAGGTTTTGCAACAGCTGGACATCCTCAGGTTGTCCATTCCTGGGATACAGGAATGTGTTGTACTGGAAGGGGATGGGGAATGGTAGGTCCCTCTACCAACACCCACCTATTATAAAAATCCAGACCCATACTACATTTTAAAGAAACCTGCCTCAGCTACACTTTGCTGAAACCACACAGCTTTTCTGGATTCTGTTACCTGAGCATTCTAGGTGAAGTATAAACCCCCTCCAGTACTTTAGCAGTACTGCAGTACATTAGCAACACCCAGTGTTACAATACAGTATATGTCAGTGTATTTATGTACTTAACATGTGCACAAACTTGTCTTCTGACACAATGACTAAAATTCCAAAATGTCTGTGGCCCTGTGTCATTTGATCACTAATTAAAACAAGGTGTAGAAAATGATAAATGAGATGGGCTTGGTCGTCCACTCCCCTTCCCCGCCCATGTCATGCACACTTTGTTAGACCTGGCGTGAGTGGGGAAAAGTCACAGATATAAGCCGGAAAAAATGATGTATATCAGTTAGTAAATGACCCCATATTCTTTATATATGTACACACTTAAAGAGGTTGTCCGGGCTTTTTCCCCCGCCGATCAACTGTATGAGGTGATGGTGTGCTCAGTGTGCATGTGCCGTCTCCCTTCTCTCTTCCTGTCCACTGCTGTATGTCTATGGGAAAGCAGCATCAGACAGGAAAAGAGAATGGAGATGGCACATGCACACTGAGCACACCGTCTCCTCATACAGATGATCATTGGGGGTTCCGGGTGTCGGACCCCTGATGATCTGATATTGATGACCTATCCTGAGGATAAGTCATCAATATGAAAAAGCACGGACAACCCCTTTAAATAGTCTATATATACATGTATGCACAGACACATAAATAAACAAACAGTATGTACCGTAGATAAAAAGTGCATAAGGTACATAAATAAAGAATGAATCCAGAGAAATAGTGCATACAGAGCCCAATGCTCGTGCTCATATTATGTAAATATTCTATACTAGAGATGAGAGAACGTTCTCGTTACGAGCACTGTAGCGCTCGTCTCCCCTGCGAACGAATGCCCGCAGGCATTGCCGATCCGTCCTCAGCTGCATGTAAGTCAATGGGGACGGATCCATTTGGTATGGCACTCATACCAAACGGATCCGTCCCCACTGACTTTCAGTCGGGTGAGGAGGACGGATCCGTTTGGTATGAGTGTGATATTAAACGATCCGTCCCCATTGACTTACATACAGCTGAGGACGGATCTGCAATGCCTGCGAGCATTGCGCAGGGGAGCCGAGCACTACAGTGCTCGTAATGAGCACGTTCGCTCATCTCTATTCTATACATCTAGAGAATAAGTACCTACAGCGTATAGACATACAGCACTCTTTATCAGCACTCTTTATTACTTGCCAGCAATCAGTGCTTTCTTAAGGAAGAGACACATAAAATAAGTCAAATATAAAAGCACACACAAATATCTGATGGGTAACTACTGCATCACACCTGCAGATAATAATTAGAAATTAATTCTATCCTCTGTAAAATACAAAGATAACAAAATGTGAAAACATGAAGGGCAATAGCGTCCTGTAGTTAGAAATTATGAGAGAGTAGGATTTTGCCTTAAAAACTTTTTCTCCAGAGGCTTAAAATTTGTTAAAAGCACAGACGATAAATTTCACAATTGATAATTGCTGGATCAGTCAAATAAAACAAGTTATACAGAGATGTTTAGTAAATGGCACGCGTACTAGTCATCAATCTATCTACCACTTCCGAGAAGTCATCCAACACAAACATCAGAGAACACGTAATGCGTTAGATACTGTAAATATTCCATCATTCTGCAGTTTCTCTTTTAAATTGGTTTCCCTTGTCCCTGCTGCTATGTTTTTATGATACTGTATAGTAGTTATTTTTATGTATTTCAAAATGTTCCTGAATTACAATATGTTTGGATAAAATCTTTGGGTATAATTTTTGTATTTTCCATGTCTCCATTTTAAAGGGCATCTGTCAGCAGTTTTGTACCGATGACACTGGCTGACTTGTGACGTGCGCTGGGCAGCTGAAGACATCTGTGTTGGTCCCATGTTCATATGTATTCGCATTGCTGAGAAAAATGATGTTTTATTATATGCAAATAAGACTAGACTCCTTAAGGCTCAGCTACCTCTGCAACTAGACTCCTTAAGGCTCAGCTACCTCTGCAACTGTGGCGCCTTCTGCACTTTGTTTGGCCTTTGCCAGGCATTGTGAATGTGATTACGCCTGGCATGGTCAATCAAAATGGAGAGGAAATGGCAGTTGCAGAAAGAGCTGAGCCTCTAGGTGTAATGGTAACGCCCCCGTTGCTCCTAGATGCTCATTTGTGTATATTAAAACATTATTTTCCTCGGCAATGCGGGCACATATGAACGTGAGATCAACACAAATGCCTTCAGCTGTCATTCTCTACAAATCTGATGACAGATGTCCTTTAAAAGGGTTGTCTGGGTTCAGAGCTGAACCCAAACATACTCCCATTTTCAACCAGACAGCCCTTTCATGCTCCACTTCACGCTCCATTGCTCTCTTTTGCCCTGCACTGAATCACACAGGGCAAAGGCTGTTTTTGGAGATAAAGTGACGTACCGGGCTCTCCAAGGGGAAAGCTAGGCAGATGCAATTTTACAAGCTAGGGCAGTACTAAAGCCTTCCTATTGGTGCCAGTGTCATCACCAAAGCCTCTGCCCAGGAGTGTAAAAACACAAACAAAAAGCCCTTGCCTTGCACGATCTAGCACAGAGCAAGGGAGAGTAGCAGAGCATTTCATGCTCCGATTATCATGTCAAAGGGACCGGGGGTGAAAATGGGGATATGTCCAGGTTCAGCTCTCAACACGGACAACCACTTTAAGTATTGCAATGTACGTATAGATTTGTATTTTCAGCAGTTTTGACATCATAAGCCATCCCTTAGCTATATTCTATGCCATAGACCAACACAAAGTAGCAAGTACAGTGAAATGAAAAGAAAATGATACATGATTTTTAAACTTTTTCATAAATACATATCATAAAAGTAGAGTGCAATTGTATTCAGTAAAGCAGGGTTAGGTTGCAAAAAAAAATCCCAAGATCTGAACATCTCACAGAGCACTGTTCAATCCATCATCCTAAAATGGAAGAAGTATGGCACAACTGCAAACCCACTAAGACATGGCCTTTCACCTAAACTGACTGCCCAGACAAGGAGAGCACTAGTTATAGAAGTAACCAAGAGACTAGAGATGAGCGAATTGATTCGTCGATTCGTTGATTCGTATCGAATCTTGGGAATTTTTAGCTGGGAAGAGAATCCGAATATTAGGTGATTTGCTTCAGCTTTGTACGCATTCGCTACGTAGTTTGTCCTATAAATTATACGCTATTGCTACGTATAAGTTACTCTATACGTTGTTGTGTACGAATTCAATTCATTAACGATGCAGACTCCTCCATGGTAGCTCCGCCCCCTTCTCCAGCATGCGAGGAAGACGAGGCAACTCAGGAAATTAAGATGACGACACAGCGAGGCCCTGACTGGAGAGGCATGGTGTGGGGCACCGACCCCTATGAGGAGAAGGAACCGGAGGAGATCTATGTCTCTCAATATGTCCGGCAGCCTAAGAAGTCGGTTGAGGTGCCCGCTGAGGTGTTCACTCCGCTGGCTGACATGGCGGAGGCGGCAGGAGTTCCTGCTCCGCCGCGGAAAAACTACTCCCTTCGGCAAAATTCAATGGTCCCCGAGGCTGTCACCCAGAACACCCTGACGCTCTGGGAATACAAAAAGTTGGTAGAGGAGTGGGTTGTGCAGGTTTTGGAGCACCCACGGTCCGGTAACCCTAAGCTGGAGCGCCGAAGAGCTACCGTTATTTGGTTCAGTGTGGAACGGGGAGTAGGTTTTATCGGTGATGAGGAGACGGCGGAAGAATTATACGTAAACCTCCGTTATGTAAAGCAGCCGTATCTTCCGCCCATCCGCCACAACCTCCACACAGGGGATTACGTGGAGAATACCCCCATGAAGAGCCTCCAAGGCCCCTTTGCTACGGGGGTGAAACTCCTTAAGCGACCAGCTACTCATGCAGCGCCCCCAGAAGACTGGAGTGAGGAGGCCCAGGCTGCAGAAGAGGATCAGTGTTCCCATGAGACCAATGATGGGACTCGGCGATCTGAGGAGAAATCCCAAGCTCAGCTGGAACCCCTGATACCAGATTTGCCACCGCCGCCGATCCTTCATGATCACAGATGACCACCAACAGTTTTGTGTACCAGCCATCGGTGGTACAATACCAACTGCCATGGCAGGTGCAGGCCGCACAGTCGGCCGCTCGCGGAAAACCGTTACCATAGCCCTTACAGCCGGAGATTCTGTCACTTTGTATGCCGGCGGGAGGATCTGGCCACCACAAAGTAATGGGCAAGGCCCAAGTTGCCACGGCCCTTGCTAGTGTGACTGCCCGGTCACTACCAAGACCATCACTGAGAGGTTGGTGGGGGTCTGCTTCCGCAGCCAGTGTCGCTTTCATGAGGCAGGAGCGCCCTCTCATGTCTTTTAGCTCCAGCAGCAGTGAAGAGGACCTGCTGGCCCTTAAGTAAGGAATCGGATCCTGCAGCTTTTATGGGAGCCACAATGTGGACTTAACCTGAAGGGTGAGCACTAGTTGGCTTTTTTTTATTTTTGTTGCCCTGCGTTTGTCCTCACCCAGATGGACATGGATTGTCAGGGCTCCCCCCATCAAAAAAAAGTTGTAACCAAGTTGCACAGACAAGGTGCGCCTCATCCCTTTTTTCCCCCTTTTCAGGTTATTGGGGAGCCCCTTGAAAGAGGGTTTTTTAAGGAACCTTTGCTGCTATTTTTTTTACCATTTGGATTACAATTTTACCTATGTGGATTACAAATTGCAACTGAGTTTGGGACTCTGCTCTAGTTCTATGACAAGCGTCAGAAGAAAAGAGACTTAAACGTGTCCGTGAGCATACTAGGTAGGTGATATTTAAAATGTTTACATTATACCTATAATGTATTTGCACTGTATTGTTTGTACTGGATTGTTTGCACTAATGTTTTTACCTTTCAGCAACGTTTTCAAGTATGTTGCCCATTTTGTGTATTTCTTTACAGGTACTGCAATGTGTCCTCATATTCACTTTCTTGTATGGTGGAAGGTTGTACTATGCACTTTGCCGGATAGACAGCACCTTACTTGTTCTACCTCAAACTTACATACTGCCTCTGAGGACGATTTCAGATCTGACCATTTACGCTGGATCTGGCCCGGGGTCCACAAGGTGTCGAAACGATGGCGCAAGCCTCGGATCACCTGCTGGATCACCTCCCTTTTATGCTGGATCGGGTGGCGGTGTGTGCCATCGTAAATCGTAATCCTGGCAGTCCATCAGCCGGACAATGTATTTCAGCTGTGCAGCAGAGCTAAATGATGAGGATCGTCTGGATGCCATTTTCGAATATTCGCTCTGCCTCTGAGGAGTGCACGCCGCGGCCTCTCGTTGTACGTGCCTGCGTATTACGTAATCGCGTGGAAAATAGTACGCTGAGGATTCGTAAGCTATTTGTACGCGCGTGCGTACGTCTTCTAAGAAGTTGCGTACATTTTTTAAATGAACGTTCGTTATTAGTGCGCGAATGTTCGCTAATAGCACATAATAACGTATATTTTGTATGCAAATACAACAAATCTATTCATCGAATATACGAATCTTAGGAAAAGTTTGGTGAATGTTCGGCGAATAATTTTTTAATGATTCGCTCATCTCTACAAGAGACCCATGGTCGCTCTGGAAGAGCTGCAGAGATCCACAGCTAAGGTAGGAGAATCTGTAGGACAACTATTAGTCATGTACTCCACAAATTTGTCCTTCATGGAAGAGTAACAAGAAGAAAGCCATTTTTTAAAGAAAACCATAAGAAATCCCATTTGCCACATAGCAAACATGCACTTATATAGTGCTCCTACATTCCGCAGCGCTTTACAGACATTAGCATTAGAGATGAGCGAGCATACTCGTCCGAGCTTGGTACTCGTTCGAGTATTAGGGTACTCGTAAGTACTCGCAGCTCGGACGAGTATCTCGCCATACTCGAGGAAATGGCAACTTCCGCATCGTGCTTTTCTGGCACCTAAAAACACAGCCAATCACAAGCCAGGAGACTCTACAGTACACCCAGCATCATGTGGGGCCCTTACATGTCGATAGCAGGGGTTGGCTGGCCTGATCAGGTGACCCTGGAATATACTACCGACTGGCCGCGGCGCTCGGCTCAGATGCCGTCTGGATGTCGTTAGGGTTAGAGCTGCTGCCTTTCAGGGACAGTGTTAGGGCCTGCATTTAGTTGTCTGTTAGGCAGGGATCACCCACAAAGAACCCAACAGCCCTTCTAAGGGCTAGAAGACATTTTATTTATTTTTTTTTTGTCACTTGGCTGGCTGGCACTAGTAGTGCAGCTATCGCCATATCTAACCCTGTTTTTTTTTTTTTTTCTATCTCAGTGATACAAATCCATTGCACACAGCACTGTGGAACCATTCTGTGTGTCACAGTTCAGCACTGACTCACTCCCATCCGTATATACTGTCCAGGTGACACTTTTTCTACGTCACACAATACAACCAAGTCATTTGCTACCAATATCATCTACCGCTTGATCCAGAAAATTCTCTGTGTGACATTTGTCTGGGTCGCAGACTAAATAGCCACCGTTAACAGGGTGTCAGTCAGTTCTACCATATTTCCTGCACGTCACGTTCCCAAAAAAACAAAATATAAAAAAAAAAAATTATTAGTTCAGTTGTTTTAGCTCAGTGATACAAATCCATTTTAATCAGCTACGTGTAACCTTTCTGTGTGTCACAGTTCAGCACATTCGCTCCCATCCGTATATACTGTCCAGGTGACACTTTCTGTACGTCACACATACAACCAAGTCATTTGCTACCAAATATCATCTACCGCTTGATCCAGAAAACTCTCTGTGCGACATTTCTCTGGGTCGCAGATTAAATAGCCACCGTTAACAGGGTGTCAGTCAGTTCTTACCATATTTCCTGCACGTCACGTTCCCAAAAAAAACAAAAATATAAAAAAAAAAAAATTATTAGTTCAGTTGTTTTAGCTCAGTGATACAAATCCATTTTACTCAGCTTTGTGTAACCTTTCTGTGTGTCACAGTTCAGCACATTCGCTCCCATCCGTATATACTGTCCAGGTGACACTTTCTGTACGTCACACAATACAACCAAGTCATTTGCTACCAATATCATCTACCGCTTGATCCAGAAAACTCTCTGTGCGACATTTGTCTGGGTCGCAGACTAAATAGCCACCGTTAACAGGGTGTCAGTCAGTTCTACCATATTTCCTGCACGTCACGTTCCCAAAAAAACAAAATTGTAAAAAAATATAAAAAAACAAATATAAAAAAAAATTATTAGTTCAGTTGTTTTAGCTCAGTGATACAAATCCATTTTACTCAGCTTTGTGTAACCTTTCTGTGTGTCACAGTTCAGCACATTCGCTCCCATCCGTATATACTGTCCAGGTGACACTTTCTGTACGTCACACAATACAACCAAGTCATTTGCTACCAATATCATCTACCGCTTGATCCAGAAAACTCTCTGTGCGACATTTGTCTGGGTCGCAGACTAAATAGCCACCGTTAACAGGGTGTCAGTCAGTTCTACCATATTTCCTGCACGTCACGTTCCCAAAAAAACAAATTGTAAAAAAAATATAAAAAACAAATATAAAAAAAAATATTTTTTCAGGTGTTTTAGCTCAGTGATACAAATCCATTTTACTCAGCTACGTGTAACCTTTCTGTGTGTCACAGTTCAGCACATTCGCTCCCATCCGTATATACTGTCCAGGTGACACTTTCTGTACGTCACACGATACAACCAAGTCATTTGCTACCAATATCATCTACCGCTTGATCCAGAAAACTCTCTGTGCGACATTTGTCTGGGTCGCAGACTAAATAGCCACCGTTAACAGGGTGTCAGTCAGTTCTACCATATTTCCTGCACGTCACGTTCCCAAAAAAACAAAATTGTAAAAAAATATAAAAAACAAATATAAAAAAAAAAATATTTTTTCAGGTTTTTAGCTCAGTGATACAAATCCATTTTACTCAGCTACGTGTAACCTTTCTGTGTGTCACAGTTCAGCACATTCGCTCCCATCCGTATATACTGTCCAGGTGACACTTTCTGTACGTCACAACAATACAACCAAGTCATTTGCTACCAATATCATCTACCGCTTGATCCAGAAAACTCTCTGTGCGACATTTCTCTGGGTCGCAGACTAAATAGCCACCGTTAACAGGGTGTCAGTCAGTTCTACCATATTTCCTGCACGTCACGTTCCCAAAAAAACAAAATATAAAAAAAAAAAAATTATTAGTTTCCAGTTGTTTTAGCTCAGTGATACAAATCCATTTTACTCAGCTTTGTGTAACCCTTTCTGTGTGTCACAGTTCAGCACATTCGCTCCCATCCGTATTATACTGTCCAGGTGACACTTTCTCTACGT